>CAUYQU010073351.1:2500-72700 GCA_963574635.1 Cheracebus regulus
CTTTATTTCTAAAATGGTGCTGTCCAATAAAATATAGAATGAGACACAAATGTGAACCATATATTTTTTAGCAGTCACATTAAAGAAGTAAAAAAAAAAAGGTGAAATTAATTCTAATAATATATTTTATTTAATCCATGCATCAAAACTATATTGTATAAATATGTAATTCATATACCTCATGATTAAAGAGATAATTTAGATACATACTTTTTGGACTGAATCTTTGAAAACCCATGTTTATATTACACTGGCAGGACATCTCCATTCCGACTAGCCACTCAATGACCACCTGACCATTCAGCTTGAAAATGAAAAACTTTGCAGGACACGGTGGCTCACGCCTGTAATCCCAGCTGTTTGGGAGGCTGAGGCAGGCAGATCATCTGAGGTCAGGAGTTTGAGACCTGCTTGGCCAACACGGTGAAACCCCTTCTCTACTAAAAATACAAAAATTAGCTGGGTGTGGTGGTTCGTGCCTGCAATCCCAGCTACTCTAGGCAGAGGCTATGGCAGGAGTAGCGCTTGAACCCAAGAGATGGAGGTTGCAGTTAGCCAGGACCGTGCCATTGTACTCCAGCCTGGGCGACAAGAACAAAATTCTGTCTCAAAAACAAACAAACAAACAAAAACTCAGTTTGCTCAAAAAGCACATTTCTCTTCAAATATTTTTTCTATTTTATTTATTTTCTATTTTTATTTATTTGTTATTTTGAGAAAGAGTCTCGTTCTGTCACCCAGGCTGGAGTTCAACAGTGCGATCTCAGCTCACTGCAGCTCTGCCACCTGGGTTCGAGCGATTGTCCTGTCTCAGTCTCCCAAGTATCTGGGATTACAGGGACATGCCACCGTGCCCAGCTAACTTTGTATTTTGTATAACAGACAGGGTTTCACCATGTTACCCAGGCTGGTCTTGAGCTCCTGACCTCAGGTGATCTGCTGGCCTTGGCCTCTGAAAGTGCTGGAAATGCAGGCATGAACCACCACGCCTGGCCTTTTTTTTTTTTTTTTTTTTTTCTGTTTTAAAAAAGGGCTCTTTTGCTGGGTGCAGTGGCTTACACCTGTAGTTCTAGCACTTTTGGGAGGCCAAGGTGGGAGGATCACTTGAGTCCAGGAGTTAGATACCAATCTGGGCAGCACCGTGAGACCCCATCTTTTAAAAACAAAAATAAAAAAAGAAAAAGTCTCTTTTGAGAATTTTCCAACCAGTTGTTTGTTTCTGTGGCCTCCCCAGGTGCCATGTAGCCCGGTGTGGAGGGACACGTAGTCCCCTATCCCCACATCACCTCCAGATGCTGGCTTCTGAGAATTGCCTCGTTTTGTTGGCCTGTGGGTTTCCCACCGCAGTCACTATGCCCAGGCTCCCCACGCCTGCTCTCAGCCCAGGCTGCCCTGCCACTGGTTGCCGGAAGCGCTGCCATTTCTCCCTCAGTTTCCCCCTAGTTCCGCTGATGCCCCCGGACTTGGAAGACTCCTCCACCGGCTCTCAGCTTTGGCTGTCCATCCTGTGTCTCTGCCACGAGCTCTCCTGGCCTCATACTTTGGTGACCCTTGGCAGGCATACAACTGATTAATTATCAGTTCTTTCCTCCTCAGGGCCTATGAGAAAATTTCTGGGTCTTCTACAGGCCTCCCTGGAAATGATGGGGCTAGGCTGGGGACCTCCCATCCCTTCAGGGGCTTTTTCATCGTGGTCTGTTGCAGCTGCGGTGTGTGGGGCAGGCAGTCTGGGAAGCTGTCTCCTCCTAGGATTCCAAATGGAAACACCTTTCCGCCTTAAGCTTCTCATACATATGATGATTTCTCTCCTACCCCTCACACCCATCAGCCTGGATTATCGACCACAGTCTCTTCTTTTCCCCCAACCTGCAGAACAATCAACCATATCTGACTTTTCTTCTCTCTCCAGGTTTTTTTAATTTTTTTGAGATGGAGTTTTGCTCTTGTTGCCCAGTCTGGAGTGCAGTGGCATGATCTCAGCTCACCGCAACCCCCGCCTCCTGGTTTCAAGCGATTCTCCTGCCTCAGCCTCCCGAGTAGCTGGGATTACAGCCATGCACCACCACGCCCAGCTAATTTTGTATTTTTAGTAGAGATGGGATTTCTCCATGTTGGTCAAGCTGGTCTTGAACTCCCGACCTCAGGTGATCCGCCCACCTCAGCCTCCCAAAGTGCTGGGATTACAGGTGTGAGCCACCGTGCCGGGCCTCTTCAGGCTCTTAACTACAGCAAAATATGAAATGGAAACAAGCAAATGAAAAGGAATGGGAAGTGTTAATTCCTGTCCTGAGCGTTAGGACATATCCTTCAGTCTTCCTTATTCCATTGTTAGCTGAGATAGACTCTTTGCTCTAGGTTTCCAGCCTCTGTCTTCATCTTCCTATCAAAGCCCTTTTAGTTTTGAGAGCAATACTTTTCCCTCACTAGCTCTAAGCTTTTGCTAGTTCAAAAGCACTTTGGTGTAAGATCACCATGAAAGTTATATGAAAAAGAAAAAATCATCATTCACCACTTCAATTGACCCCATGTGTTAGTCTGGGCCTGACCTCCCAACGAAAGTTGTTGATCTAGTGGGAGAAGAGAAACATATCTCATTAAAACTATGCAAAAAAATATTATCCTCTCCCTCTGCCACCCTGGCAAAGCCCCCAGTGCAGTCTCTCCCTTTCCGCAGGATTTTTCTTTTTTAGACGGAGTTTTACTTTCATCACCCAGGCTGGAGTGCAGTGGCACGATCTCAGCTCACTGCAAACTCCTCCTGAGTTCAAGTGATTCTTCTGCCTCAGCCTCCCAAGTCGCTGGGATTACAGTTGTCTGCCACCATGCCTGGTTAATTTTGTAGTTTTAGTAGAGACGGGGTTTCGTCATGTTGGCCAGGCTGGTCTGGAACTCCTGACTTCAGGTGATCTGCCTGCCTTGGTCTCCTAAAGTGCTGGGATTATAGGCATGTACCACCATGCCTGGACATTTTAAATGTTGTTATCATTATTATTGAGAGAGGATCTCACTCTGTCACCTAGGCTGGAGTGCAGTGGTGTGATCTCTACTCACTGCAGCCTCAACCTTCCAGATTCAAGAGATTCTCCCACCTCAGCCTCCCAAGAAGCTGGGATTACAGGCACATGCCACCACACCCAGCTAATTTTATGTACTTTTTGGCAGAGACGGGGTTTCATCATGTTGACCAGGCTGGTCTGGAACCCCTGACCTCAAGTGATCCACCCTCCTCAGCCTCCCAAAGTGCTGGGATTATAGGGGTGAGATATCATGCCTGACCTCTGCAGGATTATTTACCGCTAGCCTGGAAACAGGCTTCAGCAGGAATGGCCACATTTCTGTAGTAACAACTCTTCACTTTCTCTCTAGATTTCTGGTTTTGTAGAGAGAGGTATGCTCAAGTGCATTTTCTAGCATCCTTTGCAGAGAGATGAGGCTGATGAGAAACAAATCCAAATCACTAGTGCTGCTTCTGGAAAAACTATCTTAAAAATGATTACTCAGCTAGTAGCTGTCCTTTGTCTTCTCCCTCCTTTTTCATTTTTCCTTATTTGAAATGTAGAAAGTAATGGCTGGAACTAGCAGCCATCATGTGATCATGAGGCATCTCTGAGAATTGAAGCTTGGTGCTAAAATGAAGTGACAGGGTAGAAGGGGTACAATATTGATGTCTAGTGTCAGCCTAGATAGCCTAGATTTCTGGAATCTAGTGCCTGGGATATCCACCTCTATATGTCATGTTCTGTGACAAAAATGAACTCTTGTCTGGTTGAAGCAATATTTCCATTTCTAGCAGTCAAATTCCTATCCCAGGCATGCTTACTTTAACTTCACTTTCACTGTTTCCAACAATTGCAACTTGGAGTTTCCTGCTGTCACTTTTTTGAAACTGCTCTTGTCAAGTTATTTTTTAAAATTATTACTTTGTTTTTTTGAAGACAAGATCTAGCTGTGTCACCCAGGCTAGAGTGCAGTGGCATGATCTCAGCTCCCTGCAGCCTCCACTTCCTGGGTTTAAACCATGCTCCTGCCTCAGCCTCCCAAGTAGCTGGTATTACAGGTACGTGCCACCACACCTGGCTAATTTTGGTATATTTATTAAAGATGCGGTTTCACCATGTTGGCCAGGCTCGTCTCAAACTCCTGACCTCAAGTGATCCACCTGCCTCGGCCTTCCAAAGTGCTGAGATTACAGGTGTGAGCCACCACACTCGGCCAACTTTTACTTAAAATAACTAGAAAAAAAAAAAAAAAAAAAGAAAGCAAAGGAATTGCTGAACTTCAGATTAGTTCCTCCCCACATCCTCCCCCTTTTTTTCCTTAAAGACACTTCTACATTAAGAAAAAAAGATTTGGAATCAGTTATATAAGTTGAAGTCGTTGTTTTTTAAACAATATCTTTACATTTTAGGCACTATTAATCATTTATCCTTTGAGTTCTCTCTCATCTTCTGCTTTTTGATGGTTACATTATTATTGGCACATTGAGATTCTATAGCATTGCATTCTGTTCTGTACCTTTCATTCTAAAACTGTTTTGCTTTAATTCCAAATTTAAACTCATTCTGAATTCACCCTTATCCTTTTATCATAACATCTTCAATCCTTGGTAGAGATAAAAGTTTCTATTTCTTTCTTTGGCTGCCATTTAAAAAAATGACATTAGGGTACATTGCCTTCCTTTTTGGTTCCTATGGGTGATTTTTTTCCTTTCTAGTTTCAATATTTTTGTTTTGATTATTTTTGTTTAAGTATTATAACTGATTCTATTTGTCAGATCTCTTTGCTTGCAGATTACAGAAACCCAACTTAAGCTGGTTTAAGCCTAGTAAGCCTTCTCTTTTTTTAATGCAAAGGGAGACATTAAGGGGGCAACCAGCTTCAGGCATGGCTGGATCCAGGAGAGCAACTGTTGTCAGTAGGACTGTGTCTCTCCATGTCTGGGCTCCATTTGTGTTATTCTGAGGTACCTTCTATACTTGTGGTGGCAATGATGTCGACCAGTATCACAAGTCTCCATTGTCATCACAGGCAGAGTAACAGACAACATGGCTTACAGGACATGTTTGGTCTCAGAATTAAATCCTTTTCATTGCATTTGATAAATACAACGTTAGACATATTACTATGCAATTTTCTAGAATTGGCTGTTAGTTATATATGGCCCTTTTCTCCCTATTATGCTCCCATTTTGAATCTTTCAACCTTAATCCAATTCCATATTACTCATCTAGTTGACATGGATGGGAAATTGATCAGCCGCAAACCATTTCCTTGGAAGAGAGAAAGAGGATAATTTTAGAAAAGTATGCCGAAGTTTCTTGATAATCTAACATCATGTTTACCTGACAGAAGGGCAGGAGGAGAGAGCTTGTATTCACCTTGACACCTCTCTGTACCCGATGAGGGGCAGCCTGACTCTGGGTGAATATCATACTCAGGGCTGAAGTAGTTTTTACTTTAATCATTTTCAAAGAAAAAGCTTCCCAAAGAAATCAGAGATGTTTCTCAGGTGCTGGGTCACGCTTCTGATCTGTTCAGTCATGCTTCTGATCTGTTCAGCACCCGTAAAGGGTGTCACAGGCTCCAGTGCAAAGCAGTGTGTGAGTTTTGGATTATGTGAGATCCTTAATGCAAATGGGGAAGTCAGAGGATGGTGGGAAGCCAGTTCCATGTTGGCAGGAAACTATTCTAGTGTTTTCCTTTTTAGATCTCCAACATGTTCATAGTACATAATAAGCACTAAATAGATAGGTATTAACTGATTTGAGTAACCAGTTCATATGTAGAACAGTTAGATATAGACATAGAGGTAAAATGGAAAAAAAAAAAAAAAAAGAAAAAGAAAGGCTGGGTGCTGAGGCTCATGTAATCCCAGCACTTTGGGAGGCTGAGGTGGGAGGATCAATTGAGCCCAAGAGTTTGAGACGAGCCTAGATGACACAGTGAAAACATTAGCCAGGTGTGGTGGCACCTGCCTGTAGTCCCAGTTACCTGGGAAGCTGAGGGGTGAGGCTCACTTGAACCCAGGATGTCAAAGCTGCAGTGAGCTGTGATCTTACCACCGTACTCCAGTCTGGGCAATAGAGTGAGACCCTGTCTCAAAAAAAAAAAAAAAAAGAGTAAAATTAAAAAGTTCTACCTGAATAGCTAGCTACTTGCTAAATTTAATCCTTGCACCCTGAAAAGACTCAGTAAATGTTCTTTTATACCATTAACTGATATCCAATTAACTTGTAATAACTATCTTAATAATTCTGGAGCAGTAATTTGAGTCTCCTTAAAAGTTGTCAAGCATCTTCTTTTGTTGTCTGTTCTGGGGTAATGAGTCACAGATAGTAATTACTGCATGAGCATTCATTTTTTTTCTTTTTAAATTCAATGATAAACATGTTGCATTAATATCAAATAATTCTAAAGAGTGTTTCAGTAATTTGGAAATTATTAATAATTGGCAGACAAAAAGATTTTATTCAGTTGTCCAAGCATATGGCAAAAGAAAACTGGCTTAAGTTGTTCAATTTCTGTTTTCATTTTCCATTGACTTGCTGCTTAAAAATAAAAATGGGCCAGGTTCGGTGGCTCAAGCCTGTAATCCTAGCACTTTGGGAGGCTAAGGTGGGTGGATCACTTGAGGCCAGAAGTTTGAGATCAGCCTGGCCAACATAGCGAAAACCCATATCTACTAAAAATAAAAAAAAAAAAAAAAAAAAAAAAAATTAGCTGGGCATTGTGGCACATGCCTGTAATCCCAGCTACTTAGGAGGCTGAGTAAGGAGAATTGCTTGAACCTGGGAGGTGGAGGTTGCAGTGAGCCGAGATCACGCCACTGCATTCCAGCCTGCGCGACGGGAGGGAGACTCCATCTGGAAAAAAAAAAAGGGAACTGGAGAACATGTAATTACTCCGACAAAAAATTTGTTCCCCTAGGTGGTTAACTGCATGATTAAGAGACAATAATGGTGTGGGATAAGGTGAAACTTGTTCAGTAGTGATGTCAATTGCATTTTGGTTCTGTAAAGCACAAATAGGTTGACTGAATATCAAAGAGTAGTGAACTGCCTATGATTTGCATCTTTATATGATAGTTAAGAAGTCAAGAAATTGTAATATAGTATTTATAACAATATATGGCCAAAATGTCCCATCAATTTCCTAGACTTCTGAGTGTAGGAAGACAGGGCCACGTTCTCAACTTATGTAATTGATAACTATAATTTTCTAACGATTTTCCAATGACTGCTTGCTATAAAAATGTAAAATGGAACCAGAAGCTTTGGCATATATTATTCACACTGTAATTTTGGTTTATTTCCTTCTAGACTTTTTTTGCCATAATTTTTCGAACAGTTGTAATCACGTTGTACATATAATTTACACTTCTTTTTAAAAATCTGTTATAAGTATTACTTATGTTTAAATAGCAAAAAAATAAAAAAAATCTAGAAACAAAACAAATAGGTACCACACTCAATGGACACATCATACTCTTAGAGATATTGGTTATAAAGATGAGGTCATTTATTTTACAATTTCTGTATGGCTGGCTATCTGGACTGTCTATTTTTTATTATTGCAATGAGACAATTATTGCGGTGCATGGATTTTTTGCACACTTTTTTTTCCAGGATTTTGGCTGCTTTTTCTTTTCTTTTGAGATGGAGTCTTGGTTTTTCACTCAGGCTTGAATGCAGTGGTGCGATCTTAGCTCACTGCAACCTCAGCCTCCCAGGTTCAAGTGATTCTTCTGCCTGTCTCCCAAGTAGCTGGGACTACAGGTGTGTGCCACCACGCACAGCTAATTTTTGTATTTTTAGTAGAGATGGGGTTTCACCATATTGGCCAGGTTGGTCTTAATCTCTTGACCTCGCCTGCTGGCTTCCCAAAGTGTTGGGATTATAGGCGTGAGCCACTGCGCCCGGCCAGCTGTTTTCTTAGAACGCTCTACAAGGAAAATTAGTGGGTGGAAATTTATAAACCTATTTGTAATGACTCTTTTTGTAATGACTCAAAATATTATTCAGGACCTTTTTGTTTTTTTTGGTTTAATTTTTTTTTTTTTTGAGACGGTCTCACTCGTTGCCCAGGCTGGAGTGCAGTGGCATGATCATGGCTGACTGCAACCTTTGCCTTCCTTGGGTCAGGTGATCCTCACACCTCAGCCTCCTGAGCTGTGATTACAGGTGTACACCACCATGCTCTGCTGATTTTTATGTTTTTAGTAGAGACAAAGTTTCGCCATGTTGCCCAGGCTGGTCTTGAACTCCTGGCCTTAATAGATCCGCCCACCTCAGCCTCCCAAAGTGCTAGGATTACACGCGTGAGCCACAGCACCTTGCCAGACCTATTTGTTTTCAAGTGACATTAACTAGCTTAAAAATAAAGGGGGAATTTATTAGAAGCAAACAACATATCTTATGTAACAGGAAAAACAGAAAGTACATCTAGATGGCTAAAACCAGAGACTGAAGTCCACCAGAACTTTCTCTGACTCTAATTTCTTTACAAGGCTCAGCAATCAGCCTCATTTCATTCATTTGCTGGCCAGAATTTCTGCTCTAGAATTGAGGTAGTTATTCCACACCTGCTGCCCCAGCTGGAATGTCTACAATGTCTGTGGGCTTGCTGGATCTCTCTCTCTCCACATTTTCTCTCATCATTCTGTAGCCCAACTCAAGATTCTTTACATTCTAGCTGTCTTCTAAAAATGCAAAACAGCCAGGCGCGGTGGCTCATGCCTGTAGTCCCGGCACTTTGGGAGGCTGACGTGGGCGGATCATGAGGTCAGGAGATTGAGACCATCCTGGCTAGTACGGTGAAACCCTGCCTCTACTAAAAATACAAAAAATTAGCTGGGTGTGGTGGCATGCATCTGTAGTCCCAGCTACTTGGGAGGCTGAGACAGGAGAAGCACTTGAACCCAGGAGGTGGAGGTTGCAGTGAGCCAAGATTGCGCCACTGCATTCCAGCCTGGGCAACAGAGTGAGACTCTGTCTTAAAAAAAAAAAGCAAAACATGGGAGATGCAAGATTCCTTGTCACACAACACCACTTCAATGCTGTTCCATTTGTTAAAGCAAGTCACAGACTAGGACTGACTCAAGGAGAGAGGGAATGGGCTTCACATCTGATGGGAGGAATGGCATGGATGATGGTTACTTCTATGTGTTGACTTGACTGGACTACAAGATGCCCAAATATTTGTCTCTGCATGATTCTGGATATGTCTGTGAGGGATTTTTGGAGGAGATTAACATTTGAGTTCGTAGACCACATAAAATGTGTTGTCCTCTCTAATTTGTGTGGACCTCATCCACTCAGTTGAAGGTCTGAACAGAACAAAGAGGCTGAGGTCAAGAGGGAACTCTTCCTGAACTGTGCGGTCAGGAAAGGCTGGGGTGCCCCTGGAAATTAGCTTAAAAGGTTTTCCCAAGTTTGTTGCTTGGTATAGGTAATAGGATCGATTTTCTGTAGAAAGACTTTGTATTCTCTATATTCCTTCAGCACACTATGTTTCCCCCTGGTCTGGAGTGGGATGCTTTCTTAGTTTATGATGCAATGACTTCACAGTGGATGTCTGCTTTATTTCTTTTTGAAATTCCATGAACTTTGAAATGAATTCTTCTTACTCTGAGTTCTTCATATACATGTAAACAAAATGTTCCACTGAATCCAAACAACCAGAGCTTTAAATTTTGAATAACTGTGAGAAAATTGAGTACTTGAGATTCAAGGAAAAACACAGGCAAACTCTCTGACATTGCTCCCTATCCTAAAGTCGACTTCCATGGTAAGTCATTCAACTGAGATCCTCGCAGGAGGATCTGGGGCAGAAAACTGCACTAGGATGTTTTCTGTTTGGTTCAGGTTGGGTCACATTGGCATGTGATAGAGGTTCTCTTTTGAATTATGTCAAGAATAAGAGCTTCACTTTTATGAGCAGGGAGTCTCAGTATGGTTTGTGTCATGAGTAATCCCGCCTGACATGGACCATGACCCTTGAACATTCTCAAACACAGGAAAATTTTAAGTCTTAATAAGATCAACAAGGAGCAGCATCTTGTTACTGTTTCTTTCAAGTTTAAAGTATTGTACTTCTGACTCTATATTGTACATAGAATTTTAAATGCGGGTTTATATTTAGACTTGAATATGGTAGAAAACAAGGCTTGATATGTTCTGTTTCATAATGACACATCTATCTATCATCTCTCTCTCTCTTTTGTAATAAACTTTATATTTTGGAAAAATTTGGGGTTTACAGAGAAGTTCTAAAGATAGGACAAACATATATATTTCTCTTGCAGCTCTTGTTTCCCTTCATGTTATCATCTCACATTACTGTGATGCATTTGTCAAAACTAAGTAACCATTGTTGGTACATTACTAGTAGCTCAACTCCAGCCTGTATGTAAGTTTCACTAGTTTTTTCCTAATGTCTTTTTCTATCCCAGGAACCCAACCAGGATACCACATTGCATTTAGTTGTCACGTCTTCTTTGTCTCCTCTGGTCTGTGACAGTTTCTCAGTCTTTTTTCTTCTGAGATGGAGTCTCATTCTTTCACCCAGGCTGGTGTGCAGTGGTGCAATCTCAGCTCACTGCAATCTCTTCCCCTCCAGCTTCAAGTGATTCTCTTGCCTCAGCCTTCCGAGTAGCTGGGATTATAGGCATATACCACTACATTTTGTAATTTTTTATTTTATTTTATTTTTTTAAAGTAGAGACAGAGTTTCATGATTTTGGCCAGCAGCTTGGTTTGGAACTCCTCACCTCGGGTGATATACCCGTCTCGGCCTCCCAAAGTGCTGGGATTACAGGTGTGAGCCACCATGCCCAGCCTTTCAGTCTTTCCTTGTGTTTCATCATCTTGAAAGTTTTGAGGGTATTGGCCAAGTTTGTTATAGACTATTCTTCAATTTTGGTTTGTCTGATGTTTTCCTTAAGATTAGTGTGGGGTTATAGGTTTTGGGGTAGAATAACACAGGAGCAAAACACCATGCTCATCACATCTTATCACAGATTATGTGACATACACATGATTTATCACTAGTGATGTTGTCTTTGATCATTTGTGTAAGATCATGCTTACCAGTTACTATGTTTCACTTTCTTTGAAGTGAGACACTATGTCCTGCTCACCCTCAAGGGAGTGGGAGGGATGAAGCTTTACCCCCTACTTATTTGGAATGCAAAATCATATTTTGGTGATGTTTTCAATTTCAGTGGACCTGTATTTTGTGTGTTTGATGACAGGAAATAAATAAAAGCCTGGTGCAAGCTCTTCCTTTTTGTTTCTGTTCTGAGTAAAGAGCCTGTGTCCAGTGCCTCGCTGACTCTCTTGATTATTTTGTCTAAAACACACAATGATATTGACCTATGCAGGATTATGATGGACATAAGTTGAAAGAGGTTTGCATATTCTTTTGAATGTATTTTCATCTTTGGATGAGGTAAAGATGAATTCTGCACTAGTCTGTTCTCATACTGCTATAAAGAAATACCTGAGATGGGATAATTCGTAAATAAAAGAGGTTTAATTGGATCATGGTTCTGCATACTGTATAGATAGCATGATGCTGGCATTGGCTCAGCCTCTGGTGAGGCCTCAGGAAACTTGCAGTCATGGAAGAAATCAAAGGAGAAGCAAGCGTGTCTTACATGGCTGGACCAGGAGGAAGAGAGAAGGGGAAGTTGCCACATATTATTAAAAAAACAGATTTTGTACCGGTCACAGTGGGTCATGCCTGTAATCCCAGCACTTTGGGAGGCCGAGGAGGGCAGATCACCTGAGGTCAGGAGTTTGAGACCAACCCGACCAACATAGGGAAACCCTATCTCTGCTAAAAATACAAAATTGGCTGGGCGTGGTGACCCATGCCTGTAATCCCAGTTACTTGGGAGGCTGAGGCAGGAGAATCACTTGACCCCAGGAGGTGGAGGTTGCAGTGAACTGAGATTGCACCCTTGCACTCCAGCCTGGGCAACAAGAGTGAAATTTTGTTTCAAACAAACAAACAACCGAAAAAAACAGATCTTGTGAGAATTCAGTATTATCACACCACCACCAGTGGGATAGTGCTCAAGCATGAGAAACCACTCCCATGATCCAATCACCTCCCACCAGGCCCCACCTCCAAGACCAGGGATTACAATCGAACATGAGATTTGGGTGGTGACACAGACCTGAACAGTACCAAATTCTAAATATGGAATGTAATAAACTCATTGATTTTAATCCAAAGTTAGGGTCTAACAAACTCCTTCTAGCCACACAGTTCTGTCTTGCTTTTAGCTTTGTCTGCCTATACATGCTCAGTGATCAGCTGGTAAACAACGGTTTCTAGCTGGATGAGCATTCTTGCCTCCTCCCTCAGACCTCAGCATTGACCCCCAGGGTAGATGTTAGGACTTGTGTTGTGTCCTCTCTCCCCCAAATACATATGTTGAAGCCCTGAACCCCTGTCCTCCAGACTGTGACCTTATTTGGAAATTGGGTCTTTGCAGATTAGCTAAGATGAGGCCGTTCAGTGGGCTCCAGTCAAATCATTGCTGGGGGCAATCTGTCAGACAACAGTTGAAGAATGAAAGGAGTAAAAATAAGGACACAGGTGACTGTTGTCCTTAACAAAAGTGGCAACTTCGTGACATAGAGGGGCACACAGGGGGAACCACATGTGAGGATGAAGGGAGAGATCAGGATGATGTTTCCATGAGGCAGGAGAATCGCTTGAACCCAGCCTCAGACGTTTAGCAGGAGACGTTGGGCAGGTTCCGTCTCACAGTCCTTAGAAGGAGCTAACCCTGCCAGTACCTTGATCTTGGACCTCCAGCCTCCAGAACTGTAAGACAATCAATTTCTGTTGTTTAAACCACAGTGTACCCAGTTTGTGGTACATTGCTATGGCATCTCTAGGATAATAGAAGTTTAACTGAGCAACCAAGCTTCTGTGGCCTCAAACTTGCTTGGTGGTAGGGCTATATCTTGGTCACAGGCTCTAGAAGGAATCTGCAACCTGTCATTGACGCTTGTCAACAAAAATCTCAATATATAGGATATATAGGAATTGGATTCAGCGAACTATATGCTACACAAACCTGTAAGTTACCTCTAGTTTCCCAGCTGGTAACCTCAGTTCTGGTGATGGGGGCAGAGTCCATTCCCCAGTGGTCTCGACTCACTTTGGGAGCAGACTGTGACTCTTCTACTCAACACTTATTCAAGATTTTTTTCACAGTGTGAAACTCATAGCATTAATACTGTAAACTGCATATGATGTGTTTACCTTCCAAAATTTCCTTCAATGCCTCACAGCTTTCTGTCTACTGACCCAACTGTGATGACAAACCAATGCTGGCTTTGGTAGTCAAATTCCTGACTGTGTGCTAATGGTTGACTCATTCAGTTTTGCCTGCAGATCTGGTCTTAATGACATAAGCCACACTTTTTTTATCTGATAAAGGAGCATTACCTTCTGGGGAGAGTAAAATGTGGTTGTTCTTTGACAGATGAGTGGGAAAACGTTTTGTGCATTTTCCATCTGAATCAAGCTTAAGCCACTTCCCTTGTCAGCCAGGGCTGCATTAACTGTGGACTACTGGTACCCCAGCAAGGGGATGCTGTGGATACGGATAACTCCACACAGCTGTGCCTGGAGCCTAATGGACTCCTCAGTTTTATTCAGGGACCAGAATATGTTCACCTTGCATGGAGGAGCTGATTAATTAAGTGACGGACTGGAGAGCAAAGAGGTAGCGGGTGATTATATTCATTAAAGGAAATGGAAAATTAACTTCTTGAAAGATATTATCTTGTAATCTCATATATTCTGCACTTCCCTAGAATAGTTCAGTGTATTGCTTTCATATGCCTGATAATAATCTCAGGAAGCAGGACTGGCTGACTATCATGACATCTATTTAGCATTTAAAGGAACTGAAATGTGGAAATGTACATATCTCTTTCCTCCCTACTCTAAAGTTTAATTCAAATGCAATTGCAACCAACATTTCACTAGGAAGGTAGCTTGGACATTTGAATAGACAAATGAATATCTGGCACTCTTGTCCATTTTTCAACAAACTGTTGTCAAGTACTATTCTGGTAGCTTGAGGGTTGCAGAAGGTGGAACAGGCAGCTGCCGCCCTCAGCGCTTCCTTCTCTAAAGGAAGCAATACAAAATTGGGAAGATTGCTCTCTAACTGTGGCAGGTAAACATGGTCTGCTCCCAAAGTGAGTTGAGACCACAGGGCAATGGACTCTGCCCATCCCTGTAGAACTGAGGTTACCAGCTGGGAAACTAGAGGCAACTTTCAGGTTTGTATAGCATATAGTTAGCTGAACCCAATTCCTGTCTATCCTATAAATTAGGATTTTCATTTTTAGAGCCAAAAGTTGAGTTCATCCCTCAAAATGCCTATTTCATCTCTTTTTGGAGTTAATGTAATGTTAGGGAAAGTTTTAATGTATTTTAGGGAAAGCTGCTGGCTCTGATTTCTCCAACTGTCAATTCCTTATCCGCTATCTGGAAATCATTGCAGAGCCTGGAGCATCCAGAGGCAGTTTTGGGGCCATCTCCCACTCTCAGAATGACATCAAACCTTACATTGGAAGGCTGAAGGCGTCGAGGGAGGGGAAGAAAGTATTTCCAGCAGTAAAACGAATTAGGATTAAAAAACCCCCAAACAAAACAAAAACTGAAAAAATGAGAACTGGAGACCTAAATACTTCAAGGTGGTGAAATAGTCAGTTATCAGAGCAGAACCAAACAGCACAGCCTTCAGCTAGAGCCAGCCTGAGAGCTGCAAGACCAGAAGGGGAAGGGAAGGCAGCGTCGAGGAGGGAGCAGAAACAGAATAAAATACGTCAAAATAAGTTAAAAGTGGCCTAGCCTAGTGGAGAGGCACAGGCATGGTGGCTGATCGGCTGCAGATGGAGACTGTCATTTTCCTAGGCTATCGGTGACTAGCAGGCAGTGACAAAGAGGAGGGGCTGTCAGGTCTGCAGGGAAGAGAACCGGAACCATTTTGCTGTGTAGAAAGTCATCATGCTACATGTCATGGCTCACGAAAGGCTGATTATATTAAAGCATAAAGAAATAGTGGCTCAGAATTACGATCTTCAGCTATCAAGAAAACTTTGAATAACGTTTGCATATTTTACTAAAGAAGGAAAATAAGTTTATAATATATGATGTGTTTCATTTGAAAGTGAAAGTTTGAGTTCAAAGGTCAAATTCAGTGATCTGGAAAAGTGTTATGTAGAGCCATGTATTTCTTGAAATATTGAGAAATTGATGTGCACATCGCCATTGAGATGAAAAGATTGGAAATTAGATTTCACAGAATAAAAATCATTGCAGGGGGCAATTTGTGAGACAGCAATGTTGAAGCATAAAAGGAGTAATAATAAAGATGAACACACACACAGAGATACACATACACACACTCACATGCTCAGACATACACCAACTCACATATACACTCACACACACAAACATACACTCTCATATTCACACATGCACTCACTCACACACCATCAACGCTCTCCTGATTCCCTTTATTCTTTTCCCGCCCTTGTCTTTTTCTAGAAAGAGCTGTATTTGCTACCCTTCCTGTTTCAGGAGTGCTAATGTGAAATTTACCCAGGTGGGAGGACCAGGAGGAGAGAAGTGTTTGCCAAATGAAAATTCGTAGCAGAACGTGGGCTCTGAGAAAGCTTTTCTCTCCCTTCTGTGTCATCAAGGGACTTCTCTCTCCCCCACTCCCCATTTCAGCTTGGCCTTAGGCACACATTTCTAGGGCTTTCTGTGCTCATGTGTTATTGACAAGTAATCCCTTTCTCCATTCCCACAGGGGCGCCGGATGAGTCCTGCGGTGAGCTAGCACTTTAGCAAGGGGAAGTTGTGAGTAAGAGTCTGTTATTTCATCATTTCAGCAAGCAGAACGACTAACTGCCTCTCTACCTGTTGTTTGCTAACTGGATGGACACCAGTGAAATGTCATTAGGACAGGAGGTCTGGGATCTGTGGCTTCAAGCCACTGCATCTGTAGCTCCTTCAGAGGAGAGACTGCTGCGCCCCAGGAGACGGCTTTGAAGGAGGAGGGTGGGTTGAAAGGGATCAAGGCCACAGCAGTGGGCTGGATGGAGATCACCTCAGAGATCCCTGGAATGCATTATTTGTCTTCTCACTTTCAAAATATAGGGTTCTAAGGCACATGTCTACGAGGAAAGAAAAATAGAGCATTCAGAGCTATGTGAGGTATGTGAAATTTATCAGGCCCAGAGAGACAGGAGTATAGAACTTCAATCATTCCCTCCCCACCCTGCATCCCTGCCTGGGGGTAATTTTTTAAAGGCATTTTGCTCCAGATTCGCTGCCTAACATATTATCTTCATGTTCCTGGAATCTGTGATACAAAGAACAATGTATAGTCAATCAATAGCTCATGTTGTTTTAACATAATTTCTTGGTAAACAACTCAGGAACTGCTTTCTTCCTTTCCTTTAAAATTCCATCTGAATACTCTCTAGGGCTGCAATTCTCAAGCTTGGACCAAATCAGCTCTCTACTTATGTTAATTTTGCCACAGCGTCTTCCTTTTAGTTGACATCTGAGATGCCTGGAACGTTGACTGGACAGGTAAACATTTAGACAGTGAACAGATAAAGTAACGAGAATTAGAAGGTCTTGAGTTTAGAGAGAGCTTTGTGTTTGCTCTCTGACATTTGTTTACTGTGTGTGAGGCTTTTACAAGTGAATCCCAGGGTGGGATAACAATAGTGATCCGTGTGGCACCAGCTGCCGGTTAGGCTTTGGGTGCCGAAGAATTTCTGGACATTTTACAGGCTAATCGATTTTTAAAAACTGCAGTAGTTCTGTGGGAATTCCTCTGCAAATTTTAAAATAAGTTGTAGGAGTAAAAAAGTGAGACCTTCTCTCTCTCCCTCTCTCTCTTTTTTTTTCCAATGAGCAAAAATGAGCCAAATTTAGAGCTAGTTTTGAAAGAATTTTCTCAATTTGTCTTAGGAACGGAGAGTGAGGCAAATCAAGCGTCATCAGCGCTGGCTGTTTGAATGTGAGTGCGAGGAAACACAAAGCCCTGGCTTGTTTCAATTGAGCAAGACAATGCAAGAGAGTCAGAGATTTCAGGTCATAAAGGACGCATGAGCGCCTTGGTTACAAAGTTCCTCCTATTGCCGTTGAGGCATCTGTTTTCCAGTGACTGTAACTCTGGTTTCCTGAATCAGGGCTGCCTGCTGTGGTGGGCCACAGAGGGAACAGATCATGGACCAAACTGTGGGTGTTGGGAGCCACGTGGTGGGTTAAGAGGAAGATGAAGAGGAGGACGAGTTAAATTGGGTTCAAGGATGGGAGCAGGCTGAGGGGTTTTCAGGAAAGTGAAGATGCAGGACAGAAAGGCAGTCAGAAATACCATTCCACGAGTCAACATGGTAACCTGGGAGGTGGGAACAGATTCCTCCAAGGCTATCTCAGGACTAATCTCTCATCCCACTTTCAGACTTAAAACTAGGAAGAATAAGTTCTCTTTCCTTTGAGCTAAGGCGGGCTATCAGCTTAGCAGACCTGCCTTTGTTTCATCCTTTCTTACAGGCCCACTCAAGGACCTGCCAGGATTTTTGTGAAAGTCTCAAAATATGACCTTCTGAGCTATTTTTCCAACTCTCTTTCCCAGAACTCTGGGGCATGCCTGGAGGGAGAGAGGAAGGCTGAATCTTCTCCATCCTACCTTTCAGGTTTCCTATCTCAGAATTCCAAATGGAAACACCTTTCTGCCTTTGGCTTCTCATAGGTATGATGGAGAAAAAAAAGGGAGTTCTATTGATTAACAAAACATTTGAAAAATCACCCATCCTCTCTCTTCTCCTCATTTTACAAATGAGGAAACTGAAATCAAAACAGGTTAATAGCCTGACCCAGGATTCTGCCATTAATGGCACAGATTGAGTTACAGCTCAATTTTTCAACCACCAGGGCACTGGTGGTGGTTTTCAAGGAGAACTAAGATAAAGAGAAGAAAACTAAGTGTTAGCGCTAGCTGCATTTCTATTTTAAACTATCCATACGTACATGGTGGTAATCCTCCATGTTTCTGTGATGTATCTGTTTAATAAGAGTATAGTGACCTGTGGACTGGAGGAGTTTAATACATTCTTTTTTTCTTATAGGGTTATAATACAGTAATTCTAAACACCTGTTTTGCTGGTTTGCTTCTTTTATGAAAGTGGAATCAAACTCAGATTTCTTGTTTTAGATAATTCAGTTGATGATTGAAATTTAACCAAATGGTGAGTTTCTTCACATTTTTCAGAACGGCCCTTAAGAAACAGAAATAGGCTGGGCACAGTGCCTCACATCTGCAATCCCAGCACTTTGGGAGGCCAAGGTGGGCAGATTTCCTGAGGTCGGGAGTTCGAGACCAACCTGACCAACATGCAGAAACCCCATCTCTACTAAAAATACAAATTAGCTGGGTGTGGTGGTGGGCATCTGTAATCTCAGCTACTTGGGAGGCTGAGGCAGAAAATTGCTTAACCCGGGAGGTGGAGATTGCGATGAGCCGAGATCGCGCCATTGTCTTCTAGCCGGGGCAACAGAAGCCAAACTCCGTCTCAGGAAAACAAAACAAAACAAAACAAAAACCAGAAACAATTATGTTTATGACTTAAAAATTTATAGTAATACTTAATTTTTCCCACTTTCTCCCTTTTTCCCAACTTGAAAGCTTAACCTCATTTGCTCATCTTCCATCCAACATTCAAACACCGTCTATACTGCACTGTTATGTAGTAACCATGCAGTGTGTGTCTTTAGTAGGGAATCAAATGCAACCACTATCTAGGGGTGAATAAAAATATCTAACGGTATTAGCAAACCAGTATAAAGTGCACAGTAGAAAAAATGTAAACTTGGAATTATGCCCTCTTTTCTGGTTTCTCTGGTGTTGATTTAATTTTCTGGAAAGCATCCTCAAGGCTTGTCCTAGCTACCATCTTCCTCACCTTGTCCCAGGTGTCGCAGTTACTAATGTGGGCAAGACGTCCTCCTGGCCTTAGCGAGTGTACCCGAGAGTTATGTAAAGGATATTCTGGGAGCCAGGAGCAAATAAAGCAGACTGCACAGATGGCGCATGGAAAGGCTTTTAACAGAAATGAACACTTTGAGACCAGTTTTGAAGGACTGAGTAGGAGTAAACCAAAAGAGAGAAAGCAGGACAAAAGCAGCACCGTGCTGGAAGCTCAAAGCCAAACTGGAAACAGTCTTCCAGGATGTCTTGTAAGGGGCAAGTCTGTTTGTGTGGGGCAGCAAATTCAGAGAGACAAACGGACAGAGAAGAGACTGCAGAGGGCTCTATGTGCTGAGATGAGGGAGCAAACTAGATTTAAAAAAAAAATTTTTTTTTTTTGTAGAGACGGGGTTTCACCATGTTGGCCAGGATGGTCTCGATCTCCTGACCTCGTGATCCACCTGCCTCAGCCTCCTAAAGTGCTGGGATTACAGGCATGAGCCACTGCGGCCAGCCAGCAGACTAGATTTTTAAATCGAGAATGCAACAGGGAAGGATTTCAAGCTTGGAGTGAGAGGGAAGACTACGAGCCTGCAGTGATAAGGCAAAGCTGAAGATTTCAGAGCAAAGGCCACGCCCTGCAGTTGCCACAGAATGGGGTGGCTCAGTTGGCTTTGGAGGTAAAGTCTGCAGCTGAGAAGTTCAAGGGTAGTAAGTACTTTATGCCAGGGTATAAGGTCAATCATCCCTTTTAAGACACGGATAGCATCTGCAGGGTTTCAGGAACAGAGATAGAGAAGAAAAGCAGGCAGTTACTAGATACTCGAATCTTCCACAAATGTCAGCGAGAGAGTCAGGATGTTGATAGAGGAGATCAGTAAAGCTGAGTACCATAAACCTCAACACGGGTGTTTTTATTTCAAGGTGGGGGAGCTGTGCTTTGGAAAAGCAATGAGGAGGTAACAGGAAGTCTCTTCCCCTCCTAAATCCTGTGTTCATGGAGGAGGGTGGGAGGCTGAGTTTTCTCCTCTTGAGAGGGAGTTACATCCAAGTTTAAGGGAAAAGAGTCTGAATTTTCCACCTAAATAATTCTGAAAGAATCAGGTAAGTAGTTGCTTAGAAATAATTACTAAATGTTGCATAAAGAGATACAGCTCCTCTATGGAGTAACAGATCCTGATTACTCAATAGCTTTTTGCTTTTTTCCTGGGCTATGGTGATATTTGCAGCTTTCCGTTACATGTTAATATCTCTAATCTTACCACTGAAAGCTTATTTCTATCAATTTGCCTTCAAGTGAACTGCAGTTTCATATTTGTGATTTCATTTTTATAAAAAATATTCTTTGAAAAATACTATAAAAATAGAAAAAATTACAATTTTTACCAAGAATATTATTGTGTGCTGGATGCTGGAGGTATGAAAGGGAACAAGTTAGGAACTGTGGCTTCTTCATGGGCAGTTGGTGTGGAGTTTTAAAGATTTTTGAACACTTAAATTTATATCTTTCTCTTAAGAATCAATAAAAGAGAGCAACTCTGTATAGCAGCATTATATTGCATCGTCTTCAAAGATCAATGTGTGCACAACGTTTAAATACATCAATATCTAGGCATGATGTTCATCCTTCATGATCAACCATGGCTTAATCTAACCTGTGTTTACTTTTAATTCTTTCAGAATTTGTTGACATTTTAGAAGCATAGTTTTTGTTCTCCAAAGAAATATGTCATTCAAAGTCCCTGAAATTATTTGTCAAGTTGTTGGACTTTTGTCTCATGTATTTCTTAGCTCTTTGAAACAACTAGAGATTTATCTTTACCCATCTTCCTGTTTTACCTTTTTGAGTCTCTCTCTCTTTTTTTTTTTTTTTTTTTTTTTACAGTGGTCTGTAGTCAATTTAGGCAAATCTCTGTGTGAGTATTATATATCTCTATGACTCTTGGCAGAGGTGAATAACTTTTCCTTTTTATAAGAGGAGTATGATTTTCCTCATTCCCAGCAGACATTAAGCTTATTAGCTACTTATCTTTTTGATAATTTGCATTAATTTTCTTCATAGCAACAAAAGTCTGAGTTGGAAAGAGAAAAAATTAGTTTACACCCCAAATTACTTTTATAAAAGGTTATACATTTCCTCTAACAATTATTTAAAAAGCAAACACTGAAAAATAATGTAATAAATCACAAAAATAAAACTAAAAATGGCTTTAATCACAGGTGTAGTCCAACTCCAGTGATTGTTACAAAATCTGTCAAGACTCATATGACTAAAATTGTGATTACTACATAAATAGTTTTATTATTTTTAAGCACATGTGTAAAGTTTAAGGAACATTTAAGAGTAATTGTCATTAGCAAATTATTTCTAAAGTAATCTTAAAATGCCTTATTTATTTATTTGAAAGGGTAGAAATCTCTGGTCCCATTTACTTTGTTCTACTCTGATAAAAGGGCCTAAGTATCCCAATTATTTTACAATCAAAACATACATGTGACTGTGTGCATACAAATATAGACATGAATTAACACACAATTCCATTAATAACGGGGTAGATCCTTGATGGGTACTGTTAGCTGAATATCAAGCAGTTGAATCATTCGTTTTCCTTCTGGAGAAGTTGTTTGTCAAGAGTTGATAAATGATTGTCCTCCCAGCTCAGGGTAACCATGTTACCAATGAGATCTAAGGAGAATTCCACTTACAGGCTTCTGGGAGAGATGTTTCTTTCTGTGGAAAGGGTCAGGTGCAAGAAGACAGCTCCCTGGTTCTGCCTCTTGTCCTGTTTTCCGGCCATGAATGCAATTCTGCAAGAGAATGACTCTGGCTCTGTGGCAGCTATCT
Source organism: Cheracebus regulus (assembly GCA_963574635.1). Taxonomy (NCBI): domain Eukaryota; kingdom Metazoa; phylum Chordata; class Mammalia; order Primates; family Pitheciidae; genus Cheracebus; species Cheracebus regulus. The sequence continues at coordinate 24,370 of CAUYQU010073351.1, forward strand.
TGGTTGAGCCCATGAGGCAATTAGCCTAAGGAAAAAAAATTCATTGCATATCTTGGATGACAGAAAATAGAGAAATGATACGAAGGATGAGGGGAGGATAAGAAGCCTTTGTTTCTGATAACATCAGTTTCTGACTGCACCATATTTGCAACCATTTACCTAGAGTTTCATTGCGTGTGAGGTCATTAAAAGTTAGCTGTGCTGACGCCCCTATTGGCAGCTGAATGCTAACTGATACATTATCACACTCTCTGACTCATTCCTGATGTCACATTTGATGAGTAAGTATAGCAGATATCCAAACTCAGGTTTTTGAATTCAAAGTCCAGGGTTTTCCTGGTCTTTGAATTTTATATATGAAACAAAATTTCATATATTTTCAAAGAAATTTTATATATGAAATAAAATTTCATATTATGTGGATAATAAGAAATAAATCCACATACTGTGAAGTAGTAACATACATTACTTATTTTGAAGAATTTCCCTACTCTGATTTAAAGCTCTGTTTCTCTCTTCACCCTCTGGACTTACCCTGTTCATGGTTTGTCCAGGAAATTTTGGGTGTGAATTTCCCTTTATAGTTACTTGTGACTGAATGTCCATTTGCTTTATTATGACTTTGGGCATGTTAGCAGACATCACGTTATATTTGCTGATCTTTGTAAGAGGATAATTCATATTAACCTCTTCACATATTTGATATTCTTGTTGGGTAGGGAGGAGGTCATGGAGTGGGGCTTAATTCATTATCAACATTTGGCTTTTTAATATTATTTTATTAATTTATTCATTTATTTATTTACTTTGAGACAGAGTTTTGCTCTTGTCACCCGGGCTGGAGTGCAATGGTGTGATCTCGGCTCACTGCAACCTCTGCCTCCTGGCCTCAAGTGATTCTGCTGCGTCAGCCTCCTGAGTAGCTGGGATTACAGGCACGCACCATAACACCCGGCTAATTTTGTATTTTTAGTAGAGACAGGGTTTAACCATGTTGTCCAGGCTAGTCTCGAACTCCTGACCTCAGGTGATCCACCCGCCTCAGCCTCCCAAAGTGCTGAGATTACAGGCATGAGCCATTGCGACTGGCCATTTGGCTTTTCTAAACTAGTGGACGTTCCATAGGTGTTCACATATTTTTGTATGTTGTAAACATTTCATAATGACTACTAATAGGAACACAAATTAGTCTGTGAAGCTTGCAAAATTGCCCTGCTGATGGGAATTGCAAGCATTCATTCAGGAGGGAAGGTGGAGATTGAAGGAACTCACGATTGCCTCCAAAGTTGTCTGCATCTCAGTTGGAGAGGATTTGAAGCTTACTTTGAGTCTTTAACAAAGAAACATTTTAATATGAAAGTATGGTAGATATGAATTTAGCATTTGAATCTGTTTTTTTTTCTAATTTACTGTCTACTATATTACATACGTATAGAAATTACACACTGAATAAAGGCCTATAATGAGATATTACATTTCCACTTGGTTTTATTTGTAAAGAAATGGGTGTGCTCCACATTTTTCTTCCATCTCTTTCTAGATACGAAGTGTTAAAGATCTGTAAGTAGATGTTGGCCACGTATGTGACTGAAATCTAATTACAGAGTTATTTGTATACTCAAAGAAACCACAGTACCTCCAGTCAGAGCTATGACCAAACTGGGTACTACAATGAGCTCCTTAAGAATGCAGAATTAGGCTGGGCGCGGTGGCTCATGCCTGTAATCCCAGCACTTTGGGAGGCCGAGGCAGCGGATCATCTGAGGTCAGGAGTTCAAGACCAGCCTGGCCAACATGGTGAAACTGTCTCTACTAAAAATATAAAAATTAGCCGGGCGTGGTGGAAGGTGCCTGTAATCCCAGCTACTTGGGAGGCTGAGGCAGGAGAATAGCTTGAAACCAGAAGGCAGAGGTTGTAATGAGCTGAGACAGTGCCATTGCACTCCAGCCTGGGCAACACAGTGAGACTCCGTCTCACAAATAAATAAAGAAATAAATAAAATTAAAAAAAATACTGAATTAGGAAACATGAGAAAGCCCCCTGAAGACACTGTGAAACTGAGTTTTAAGGAAGCAGAGTGGGGATTCGTAAAGATACTGATTAAGGGAAAAGTGATCCTAGGACAGTGGGACCTCAACTCTCAGTCAATGAAATGTATCAATATAGTTAAAGAAAAATATGTGTCTGACAGATGGGGGATTGAGAAGCCAGAAAAGCAGAAGAAATCACAGAACTGCTTTTTGCTGTTAAACCAAGACTTGTCTGGAAATGATCTCTGAACCAGGGTAAATTTCCAAGGGCAGGCATATTATTATTGGTGTTATTATTATTAGCTTCTCATATATATTGGTTGTTTTCTACATCAGATGCTACACATTTTATGAATCATGTAACTTAATCCTCATCAACACTCAGGAATGTAGGCACTATTATTTACTTTATAAATGAGGATATTAAGGTGGAAAGAGATCAAGTTGCTTATCTAGGAGCCTAGAGCTAGTAAGTGGTGGTGTTGATATTTGAACTTAGTCTTGAGAGCCTGTACACATAACCGCAATTATGAGAATTTACAAGGACAAAAGAGAATTCTCTTCTCGATTTTGCAAGGAGGATCAAAATTTGTGGCTAACCCAGTAGTATGTGTCAAAATTAAGACAGTAATTCAGGTCTCGTAAATCTTAGTTTGATGTATTTCTAGTATACCTGAATTCTTTTCCGTAGGGAAGTCATTGAAGGAAGGTCAGTAAAGGGTAGATTACCTTCAGGGTTGGGGCAGCAATGGAGAACAGTATTCTCTGGAAGAAAGTAAGTATGCATAGCTCACGCTTAAGGAGTGGAGAGTTATTCTTCATCTTCTTGAGGGCAGATTATCTTTATATATTGGAATTCTTCTGCACTGGAGAATTGTCTATGGAATCTGTAAATAATGATAAGTGACTGTATGCGTGTAAGTATACACATATATCCATGTGCAGAGGAGGGTGTGTGTGGAGATGTTGAATGTACACAACAACCACCCGAGGTAGATACTACTACTATCCCTATTTTATAAACAGAGGGACAGAAAAGTTAGGTAGCTAGCCAAAAGCTATGAAGCTGGCAAAGTATTTAAACTCAGGGGCTTAGAATCCAGAGCATGTTTACCTGATAGTTAAGACTTAACCTGATACTCAAGAGTTAATTCAAAAATTGTCTATTTTTCCCCATTTGCTTATTTTTTCAATCATTTACATCAGTATCAACTCATGGGTATTCATGGTGTATGCTGGGTTATAATCCAAAAGGTTTTATCTATCTCTGTGCTCGAACTGTGCCAGCGTAAGCCACCGGGAGTATGTTCTGTTGGCCCCTTTGTACTCTTGACAGGTCCATAATTGTGGATTTTTTTTTCTTAGCACTTAAAAAAAAAACCTTTTCATTTCAGGGGTACATAAGCAGGTTTGTTCTGTAGATAAATTGCATGTCTCGGGGGTTTGGTGTACATATTATTTCCTCCCCAGGTGATAAGCACGTACCCAGTAGGTAGTTTTCCAATTCTCTCCCTCCTCCCACCCTCAAGCAGGCCCAGTGTCCATTGTTCCCTTCTCTGTGTCCATGTGTACTCAGTATTTAGCTGTCACTTGTACGTGAGAACGTGCAGTGTTTGGTTTTCTGTTCCTGGGCTAGTTCACTTCGGTTAATGGCCTCCAGTTCCATCCATGTTGCTGCAGAAGATATGATCTTGTTCTTCTTTTATGGCTGTGTAGTATTCCACAGTGTGTATGTACCACATTTTCTTTATCTGATCTACTATTGATGGGCATTTAGGGTGATTCCATGATTTTGCTACTGTGACCACTGCTTAGGACTTCTTTGTTTTCTGGCATTACAGGATGCCCAGGTGTTCCTGCTTCAGTCTTAGAGCTAGCTATTTCTCCAAGGAGCCCTGGTTCCTTTGACTGAAGAATGGTATTAGAAACCAAGGTAGAGGCACTAGATGTGAATCTTATTTTAAATAATAACTAATACTTAGAAGTCAGTGGTTGATATACTTAGAATACAGTAGTTGCCCTTGGAAAGGTGGTGGTGACAGGGAGACGTCCTCAAGAGGCTTCAAGGGTATCTGATCTGTTTCTTGATCTCAGTCCTGGTTGCCTGGGCTTCTTCATTCAGTGAAATTCATCAAGTGTACACTTAGGATATGTGTACTTTCCTGCCTTCATGTTATATTTCAATAGAAACTTGTTTATTTAGAAAATAAAGCAAAACAAAACAAAACAAAACAAAAACTAACAGTTAACTCTTAACTGAGTATTAGGTAAACATGCCCTGGATTACAAATCCCTTGGTATAAATATTTTGCCAGCTTTATAGCTTTCGGCTAGCTACCCAACTTTTCCTCCCTCCATTTATAAAATAGGAGTATTATCTGCCTCAGGTGGCTGTTGTGAGCATTAAACATCTCCATACACACCCTCCTCTGGACATGGATATATGTGTGTACTTATACACATACAGTCACTTATCTTTATTTATAGTTTCCGTATTTGCAATTTTGCCTACTTGCTCATTTTTATGTCAAACCTCCAAGTTAATCCGTCAAGTCTTGTGGCATTTTTGTGGTCATTTGTGGGTATGCACAGCGTAGCAACATTTGACAATTGCCTGACTCCCATTTCCCAGCCAGTTCAAATAGCTAGATGTCTTGCCTTCTTATTTCAGCTCTCATGCTGGCAACAAGGGTCCTTTTTTCTCTCTCTATATATAATGCCACGTTTTCACATTTCTGTGCTTTCTGTGGGTGATTTTGATGTCTAAAATGTTCCTCATGTGCAGTGCTCAAGGTCTGTCTAGTGTTCCTAAGGGCAAGAAGTCCATGATGTACCTTAAGGAGAAAATACGTGTGTCGGAGAAGCTTCGTTCAGACATGAGTTAAGTGCTGTTGAGCTTAATGGTAGTGAATCAACATTATATATTAAGTAAGAAACACAACTAAAACAAATCAATTATGAATTGGTGAGTTGATCAAAATGTTGTGACCAGATGCTCTTAGAAACCTGTGTATTTCCCAAGGGAGCAGTGGGTCAATATTTGCTAATGTAGTGTTTGTTACAACTTTACAGAAGATAAAAACTACAAATAAGGAAAATGAGTTGTATGTATGTGTATATACATACATATCTATATATACAATATCTGTGTATGTCTATCTACCAATATGAGAACAGTGCCTATTATTATTATCACTTTTGAGAAGTAGTTTCACTCTGTCACCAGGCTAGAGTGCAGTGGTCCAGTCTCAGCTCACTGCAGCCTCCACCTCCCAGATTCAAGTGATTCTTCCGCCTCAGCCTCACAAGTAGCTGGAACTACAGGCATGCACCACCACTGGGCCTGGCTAATTTTTGTATTTTTAGTTGAGACGGGGTTTCACCATGTTGGACAGGATGGTCTCGATCTCTTGACCTCATGATCTGCCTGCCTTGGCCTCCCAAAGTGCTGGGATTACAGGCGTGAGCCACTGCTCCCAGCTGAATAGCACCTATTATTTATTATTAATATAATAAGCCCTTAACAAATGTGTTTAGCTATTATTATCTAGGTAACTGAGTAGAATTGCTCTGCAATCCACAATCACTCTTGGGAAAGCTAATGATATTTTTTGGCTCTCAGTAAAACTTCTCTTTCATGGTATGGAAGGAACGGCAAGAAAGGAAGCACTTCCCTTATGATTACAGAATTTACATTGCAAAATAATTAAGATCTCAGTTTATTGCTGTGTGCATAGCATCTAGCACATAGTACCCAGTACTCAGTATAGACTCAATGTTTTTTTGCACTATCTTGAAACTATAAGGAAAAAGTGGGAGTATGATGAAAGAAAGTTCAAAGTAAAGTCACTATATTAGCCTAAAATAGACAATCATACAGATGAGCAATGCGTAAGGGATTTTCGTAATGACTTGTCTGTATCCTGAAACTTAATAGCCTATGGATAGATGCCTTGAGTTTTACATAAACAATGAGAACCCTGCCTGATGTAGGAAATGAACACATGTTCTAGCTTTCAAGTCAATTAGTGAGATATTCCTATTTCTTTTCTAGGTTAAGAAGCAAATCTGTTCTGATGCAATGCCAACTAAGTACATGATCTGATTGTTCCAGTTATCCTGTGCCAAAAAGAAGCAAAAAATGGGCTTTCCACGGATTATTGAACACAGTGGGTGTCAGTGTGCCTGAGAAACAAGCCGCTATTAAAAGCTTTCTAGGCAATTTGCATCAGGTTGCTGAGCTTTGAAAAACATTCTACAGCCAAGTGTAGGAGACCAAAGAACTTGGAGAACATACATGCTCTGAGCTATTTCAAAAAATGCCGCACTTAAGCTAATTGAGCTGTCGTCAGGGCAACAACAGACATGAATAACAGGAAGGTAAATTTTAGTAGAAGAACAGGCAAGGGATGGAGTCATGTGCATTTGGAACACAGGACAAACATAAGCCCTGTTTATCTCAATAAAGTAAGCACAGTTGGGCATTCTGTGGGACGAGATCATTTGTTGGAATTTAGATGAGGCCCAGAAAAATCCATGGATATCAAATCCACACATAAGCCTCTGCTAGAATTGTGCCAGCGTTAGGGCAGTCCTGGAATTCCTCCAGGCAGTCCTACCATACCACCCAGATATCTGGTTTCCAGGTAAATGAACTGAAGAAAGATCAAGAAATACATGGTGGGTAAGAGGTAAGAGAGAAAGCCTGTTTAAATTAAATCACATCTCCTCATACATAAACCAACTTGATGACTTCTAAAGCTTCCTCTTATCTCTGACATAACAATAATTGAGTTAAAGAAATATAATATTCTTGTTTCAGGAATAAGGAATAATTTTTTTGGCCAAAAAATAAAGGATAGAAGAACTACCAGTGTGCCGATGTCATGTATGGCTAATGCTATTTTCTTCTTCAGGTGCTGAATTGTTGGTTTTCCTAGGGAAAGCTCTAGGGTAGAGCTAGCAAAATATCAAGTTAGCAGGTATACATGTGGCAGCCAAGTGGCGCCTTGCTCAGTGCTCCCTTCGAGAGAACTTGCTTCAAGGTGGGAGGTTGGGGAGCACTCTCCAGCTGCTCTGTCTTCAGATGCACTGGGGCATCAGGCAGAAGCTACCTCTTCCCTGGACTGCTCCCAGCCTGTGACTGAGCAAGGCCGAAGTGCTCATGCCATGCCATTTTTGCAGAACGTGGGTTTCCTCTAGTAGGTCAGCCTTGCTCCAGGGCTCCCATCTGCATGGACATGAGGCCTGACGCTGAGGCCCCTCCCACCAAATCATGCAACTTTGTCTCTCCTGTCACAGGTGTCACAACTGCCTCTCAGTCCGAGGATCATCCCCTGCATATTCCTGCTCCCTCTCCCCTCCTCTCCCTTATTCCTTCCCATGTTCCCCACCCCAGTCTCTCAAATATCTACTTTTGTCTTCATATCTGCTTCTTGGAAATCATGAACAAAAGAGGATTCACACTTGATAAGATTCAACGAGAGAAGACGGGGAAAATCCACATATTTCTGACATTGGTCACCAGGTGCTTTTTTTTTGACTGAACACCTGATGGAGCTGTTAGAATGAAGTTACGTATGAGGTGATACAGACTGGCTTCCCCTTTTTGGGCAGTGCCCAGGAGGGACAGACAACTCATCAGAGTGTGGATGGGGGTGGAGGATCCTGGCTCCATCTTGGAACACAGGCTAATTAGGGGTGAGAAGGAATAGACAGACCCGCACAAACAACCTGCTTCACCTTTAAGTTTCTCAGCTGAGATCGAGGTGAGACATCAGCTCAGCAGAGAAAGACAAAGGCTATGTGCTCAATTCCCTTTGCTCTTTCCATTCAGGTTTCAGGGTGTACTTCTGGGATCCCTCTTGTCTTTCAGGGTTGCCCTGAATATTCATTAGTCCAGCATCCCTGGAGGGAAGAGATGGGGGACTTTGCTTGGTTTCATACCAGGCAAAGCTTCAGACCATCAGAGCTTCAGACCATTCCCTTGTTTGTAGCTGGGCCAGTGTGAGTGTGAAAAGCAAAGGGAGGTGGGGCGGAGGGACCATGGACAGTATGCAAATGTGAGTCACATCTACACCATCAGGGTTAGAACCTGTGAACTGGAAATCCTAGAAAATAATCATAAAATTATACCGGCTTTTTTGCCCTAAGTACTGTGGAGACAGATTCTTTCAGAAATCTTGCCTTGATATTCATAAAAAAAATGCAACCCAGCCCATGACTTTCCCCTCCTCGAGGAAAGCACTGGTTAAGGACGGAATTCAGAGTTAGGTTCCCCAGGAGCGTCCATTGAAGAGTGACCTCTCCTTGGCAACAGGGACATACTTTCATCATTCAGGGAGGAACACTGAGCTAGGAGGTAGAAGCTCTGGGTCCTGCTTTTGATGCTTACACAAACTTACTATGTAGCTTTGAGCAAGGCAGCAAGCCTCTCACCCTCAGTGTCCTGTGCAGCCAAACTGATTGACCTGTGAGGCAACGTGTGTCCCAGCTCGGCCATTCCCTATATCACCAGGCATTGTCCTAATAAAAAACTGGCGAATAGAAGACAGCAATGCGATTGCATATTTGAAATTGAGTTTGTCCTTGTAAGTATGGGTGGCCATCTTTGCAGCACCAGCTCTTTCAAAAGAAAACTATTTTCATAAATATTTCATTTGAAAATCCCCATTTATCTGGAAGACCTAATAAAGCATCTTCTGTAGACACAGAAGCACATTATTGCCTACGTATTTCAGAGTTAGGTTACCACGCATATTCATAAGAAAAAATAAAGCATATCACTTTAGTCAAACTTTACAGAGAAGATAGATTGCCTACAAAGAGGTTATTGTAATAAAGCTCATAATTTTTTCAAGAGTAGGCTAAATATATATATAAAACATGTGTGTGTATATATACATACATATATGGCTGTACGTGTGTGTATATATATATATACACACATATATATATGGCTATGTGTATATGTATATATATATATAGACACACACATATATACACATATACACATACATATTTATATATATGAGTGTGTCTATATATATATATACACATACACATAGCCATATATATATATACATACAGCCATATATGTTTGTATATACATATACCCACACACACATTCATATATTTATTAATGTATTTAACTTCTCTAAAACGTTGGCTGCCAAACAGAATATTATATTAAAATATTTTAAATTGAAAAGTTATTTAGAGAAAAATAATAGAACTCTCAAATATCTCAAATAGCTTATGCTGACCTTTTCCCTGAGCTCTAAACATTAAACTTTATTAAGAGGAAAATAGGGTGTATGCAGGCAAAGCATGAGAAAGACAGCGACTCGGGAGTGTGGAGTTAACATAGCAGGCTCATTGTTCAAGTTAAATGAGTGCAATTATCTAATAGGCATTTGTACTTCCCGTAAAATACCCTTTTTCCTCTGTATTTGTTGCTACTAGTGTTTAGGGAGAGGTCTAATGTTTTCTGCTTTTAATCTCTTTGTCAACCATCAGCAGACAGTGGGGAAAAAAAAGAAAACGGAATCACTTAGGTTTGGCCTTCATATTATCCTCTCCCCAGTTGCACTGAGAGGGGACAGATGGGTGACCAGCTGTCGTGACACAGGACTAGGGTCAAGGTGCCCCCGCACACAAAGCAGCGAGCACTGCTGGGTCCTCAAGCCGCCTCTTCCTCCCAACACCCCCGCGAGGCTCTCAGGCCGGCGTCACTCACGCTCACCAGCGAGGCTCTCAGTGTTTTGTCTCAAACCAGGAATGTTAAAGGCTTTGCTTCTCTGCAGCCGGTTAGGAAGCATTTCACCGTTGTTTGCTTCTGTGCGTGCCCTGTGCAGCAGCCACTCTGTGAAGAGGAAACCTCAGTAACAGGAGGGGGAAGGATGCTGCCACGGATGCCTTTCTACCCTCCAGGGAGGTGATGGAAGAAAAAGGACTTGATAAATTGCAGTGTCCCTCCGGAGGAGCACCCCATCAAGAGAATGAAGAGGACTGCCTTCAGGGATGAAACTGCCTTGCAAAAACTGTAACAGTGAGAAAATCATGAAAGTGGCAAGAGACCTGACCTGATCGACGCCGCGCCATCTCGCTTCTAACCTCCAGGCTGCCCTAGTTCCTTCCTGGGCGCTGGAGGAGCTAACTTTGTGAGGAAGTCAGTTCATAGTTTAACTCTGAAACAAAGATGATAACAGCCCTTTCCCAAAACAAACCTTCTTGCCTGGAAGCCAGATTTGCTTTGTAGGACCAACAAATTCGCCACAAGGTTAGAATTGATGGTTTAGGAGTCATGCAGCTAAACATTGCAGCCAGGCACGTTTGGAGTGATTTGAGTAATCATAAAACTCTGGTCTCCGGCACAGCCAGCTCTGCAGCTCTGCATGAACTATTTATTTATTTATTTATTTTTGAGATAGAATCTCAAAAATAGGCCAGAGTGCAGCGACACAATCTCGGCTCACTGCAACCTCCGCCTTCTAGGTTCAAACAAATCTCCTGCCTCAGCCTCCTGAGTAGCTGGAATTACAGGTGTGTGCCACCACACCTGGTTAATTTTGATATTTTTAGTAGAGATGGGGTTTCACCATGTTGACCAGGCTGGTCTCGAACTCCTGACCTCAGGTGACCCTTTCACTATTGCAGTTCCTGTCTGCATAAATAGACTGGGAAGCCGGCAAGGAGAGCCTGTTGGGTGGTTACAGGAATAGGTAGCAACAGTGTGTACCCTTTTCTTCACAACTCAAGACGATTTATCAGTCCCATTTTACAAATTAGTTGAATGCAGGACTACCCCAACTGCTTATTCCAGTGCTTATTCCAAAGTGGAGTGTCTGCACATTTATACCCTGTTGGTGGGAATGCAAATGAGTTCAGCCCTCATGGAAAGCAGTTTGAAGATTTCTCAGAGAACTAAAAATAGAACTACCATTTGACCCAGCAATTCCATTGATGGGCATACACCAAAATGAAAATAAATCGTTCTACCAAAAGACACCTTGACTCATGTTTATCACAGCACTATCCACAATAGCAAAGACATGGAATCAACCCAGGTGTCCATCAGTGGTCGAATGGATAAAGAAGTTGTGGTACATATACACCTTGGAATACTATGCAGCCATGAACAATGAGATGATATCCCTTGCACCAATATGGATGCCGTTGGCGGCCATTATCCAAAGTGAATTAACTCAGAAACAGAAAACCAAACACCAAACGTTCTCACTAATCAGTGGGAGCTAAATATTGGGTACACATGGACACAAACATGGGAACAATCAACCCTGCAGGGCTGGGTGTGGTGGCTCATGCCCTGTAATCCCAGCACTTTGGGAAGCTGAGGCAGGCAGATCACTTGAAGTCAGGAGTTCAAGACCAGCCTGGCCAACATGGTGAAACCCCGTCTCTACTAAAAATATCAAAATTAACCAGGTGTGGTGGCACACACCTGTAATTCCAGCTACTCAGAAGATTGAGGCAGGAGAATTGCTTGAACCCAGAAGGCAGAGGTTGTAGTGAACCGAGATTGTGCCACTGTACTCCAGCCTATTTTTGAGACTCTATCTCATGCCCTGAGAGATAGAAAATAAATAAACCAATATCTCAAAAATAAATCAATAAATAAACAAACACCGGGGATTCCAAAAGTGGAGGGTCCTACAGGGGCAAGGGTTGGAAAACAACCTATTGGGCATTATGTTCGCTACTTGGGTGACAGGATCATTGGAAGAGCAAACCTCAGCACCATGCAATACACACATATAACATACCTGCACATATCCTCCCTGACTTAGGTGTGTTTTCTCATGTATAGGAGGAAACATTTTACTAATAGGGATGTGAAAATATGAGTTTTGATATGAATTTGAAAGTATTAATGTTATAAAAACATCAGCAAGAATCTTAAAATAGTAAAAGCTTCAGCACACACGGGGTCACCTGGAAGGCTAGCTACATTACAAATGCCTGGGTGTCACCCCAGAGTCTTCCATTCAGTAGGTCTTTGGTGGAGCAGAGAATGTGCATTTCTGGCAAGCTCCCAGATAGTGCTGATGTTACTGGTCCAGGACCACACGTGGGTTTGGTTTTTTGTTTTATTCTATTCTACTTAGCAGATTTTCACAATAATTTCCAAAGGGCCTTGGAATAATGTTGGTTCTATTTACAGACCTATAAACCCCCTTCCATCCTGGTATAATTACTCTAATAAGTAGGCATTTATACATTTTATGTTTTTTACTTTAATTTTGTTATCTGCCTTAACAAATAAGACTTTCCTTCATCCTAAGTAACTATTATAAATTTAAAAAATACACTTTATAAAGAGGGCCTTCATTATCTTTGATACTCCAATATAATGCACAGGCTTAGCATCTTAAGACTTAGATCCTAAGACCTGAAGTTTAAGTCAATGACTTAAACATATGTATTAAATGAACATTAAAAGATTGCTGCTTCAACAGGCCAAATCATTCCAAGTATTTTGAAATGTTCGGTTTGAAAAGTTTGTCATGAGAAGCATATTAAATACATATAGATTCCATTTTAATGTAATAATGGCCAGTTTATTGAACACCTATTTTGTGCCGGGCATTCTTCCACGTTGTTGTCATTATTATTTGAGGCAGGGGCTCGCTCTGTTGCCCAGGCTGGAGTGCAGTGGTGTGATCTCGGCTCACTGCAGCCTCCACCTCCTGGACCCCAGCGATCCTTCTGCCTCAGCCTCCTGAGTAGCTGGCACTACAGGCATATGCCACCAACCGAGTGAATTTTTTTGTGTTTGTTGTAGAGATCGGGTTTCACTATGCTGCGCAGGTTCATCTCAAACTTCTGGACTCAAGCAATCTGCCTGTCTCAGTCTCCCAAAATGCTGGGATTACAGGCATGAATACGTTATTACTATTATTTTTAATGAAACATTTTTAAAGAGAATTTTAATGGTGGGATCTTGCTATCTTGCTCAGGTTGAACTCAAAATCCTGGGCTCAAGTGATACTTCTACCTCAGCCCTGTGAAGCTGAGACTACAGGTTCACACCACCACACCTGGCCTCTAGATTCTATTTAAACACGGATAATATACCAAGATTTTCAGGCTCTTATTATTTTCTTTGGTAATTCTATATTTTCCCAAGGTAAAAAGATGCTTCCCAATTTATGGAAGATAGTAGGCTCCCTCCCTGTTAATTCAGGTTACGTAAGACTGGGAGTCTTCGCACAATCACAGTGGGATGGATACGTGGAGCCCTGTGTTACAGTTGTCATTTCATGGACTTTGAAATGTAATAAGGGTGGGCCTCTTTGGTCCTGTAGCCCATTCCTCTGGCTTGAAGTTTCACACACATAGCTCCTCAATTCTTCTCTTTATTCACAGAAATCTGCAGATTTTATCCAGGTGGATGACCTGATAGAACTTAACGTTTTTTTTGTTTTGTAAGATTTGTAAATATATTTTTCCTTGACTTCTTAAGACCATCGTACCATCTAAAGACAACTGATGGAATCTCATGATATTTAAAAGTATAGTTTGTATTAAGTGGTAAAGATGCTTTTCTTGATGTGAGTCTGTGTTCTTTCATGGTCTTAAGAGCTTACAATTCTGATGAATGGTTAAGATGATATTCAGCTGAATTTTGGATAGCTCATTTGGCTTTCTCTGACTTGACGTTACAATTTATGAGGCCATTCTAACAACGGATACACGTATGCAAACATTTATGCACAATGGGAAAATTTGAGCTCACAGGTCCAATTTCCATTTTCTCTCCTCAAAAAGTGTAACTTTGGCTGGAATAGAAAGAGGGCAATTGAACTTTCTTTTATTCTCTTGTGGATTATGTTGGAGAGATAAATCAATATTAAGAACTGCATGTAAGAGAAAGGAAATTCCAAAATTTGCAATGGATTATTCTGGTATATTGGCAAGGGACAGCACACCTCTAGCCATTTCCAACTCATCTTTCTTTCAATATTCATTACCAAATATTTACTGAGCCCCTACTATGGGTCAAGTATGGTTCCAGATGATTTGAGATACACATGTGAACCAAACGAACAAAGATAGATGATGAATCATCAGATAATACAACAGCAATTTATATAATATCCCAGGAGAGACTAAATGCTAGGGCAACAGAGAACAGTAGAGTAGGGTAGGGGGTGAAGAAGAAAGGCAATAGTTACCATTTACATAGGGTGGTCTGGGAAAGCCTCACTGAAATGGGATAATTTGAGCAAAGATTCGAAGGAAGTGAAGGGAATTAGCTATGCAGATATGTAGAGAAGAGGTTTCTAGGCAGAGAGGAGCTACAGCCAGGGCATAAGTGAGGACAGCAAGAAGCCATTAGGCTGGGCCAGGGACGACAAGGCAAACTCTGATGGGAGCAATTCAAGGAGGGCCTGGTGGCCCTTATGGGTGTTGGCTCTTCCTCACAGGAAACTAGGGAACCGTTGTAGGGTATTGGGCAGAGCAGTGACATGGTCACTATGTTTTCAGAGGGTCATGTGTTTGGAATAGACATTTGAGGGGCTACATGCAATCACAACGTGTCTACGATCTAGGCAAGGGATGATGGCTTGAGCCAGCATGAAAGAAGAAGAAGCAGTGAGCAGTGGTTAGGTACGAGGAAGCCTTTGAAGGTGGAGCCAAGAGTGTTTTCGACATTGGATGTGGGATATGGTGTGTTTTATTTATAAAAGAAGCACATAGTTTGGTGGAAATTTTCCAACTCAGTCTATTGAAGGAGTTTCCAGAACTAAGCCAGGTTGTTCAGCTTTCTAATGAAAGGATCAAATTGTAGTGCATGCAATTTTACATTTTACTCATTTACAAATTGTCATTTTATTCATGGTTGTGAATGAATTTTATTCATGGTTGTGAATGGCATAGACTTGATGATATGCAACCTAGAAACGGGTTGGAAGACCCCAACAAAACCTATTCATATTCCACATTGAGATAATCATTTAAATTGAACAGGAGCACATTCTTCATGGTCTTTGGAAGCATCTCAGCCCTTAAAGATTGTTACTCAAACAGAGGCAACACAGTTTTCATTTGAACATGTTATTCAGATACAGCAATGATAAAAAAAGAGTAGTGAGCTGGAGGTAATTTTTAAGCATTACTTATTTTTCTGATAAGAAGGATATCTGCTTATCATTTAAAGAGACTCAACTTGTTACAGAAACATATAACAGGGAGAGGGAGAATCTCCTGTAATCTTGCCCAACAGTTTTTTAAAGATGTTGGAGGGAGAGAAGATGGCTGGGCTGGAATGTTTCTACCTGCTGACGTTTTGAAACCCTGCTGAGGTTTAATCACGGGGGTTGTTGGGATTGCTCTGGCCACACACACGCTGTAATTAGTTTGAGCTTCGGCCTTGATTTGTTGGTCCAGGCTGATGCATTTCTGAGCACCCAGGAGAAGCACAGCAACTCAGTCCCTGCCAGGTGAGGATTGTCCTGGCAAGCCCCAGAAAAGTTCTGTTCTGTTGGCGCAGGGAGCTCGGGGAGGCTTGATCTGACTGCTGCCGCTTCTTCTGAGGCCTCCTGGCTCTCTGTCCCTGACCTGGAGGATTTGATGCCCTTCAAAATAGAGAGACTATTGATCTGTTTTCTAGGAAATGAATGCTGAAGCGCTGTCCACTAATGTGACTGCAGAAGATTAAATATGGATTTGGCCAGAATTACGAGCTGCCCACAAATGTTTTAGAGGTGGTCTGAAATGCAGACATAGAGAGGGGGCAGCTCAGGGTGGGGTTTGTGGGCATGTGTGCATCTCCCGGGGCGAAAGTTATGTCTTTCCTGTTTCAGCCAGCTTTGCAGTATCCTGGAACATCATTATACGATGCCCATATCTGAAAATTTAATTAAAATGGGAGGAACACAGACATCATTAAAGACAACAAACAAACAAAAACAAAACAATTCTCTTTACACATGTCTTACACACTTTTGGTATTATGCATGAATTAATCAGCCACCCTGTCCTTCTCCCTCTGCACCTGGGATGGTGGGTATTGAAAGAGAGAAAGAATATAAAATCTTCTGTAGAAGGCAGACTTGTAATATATTGGGACAAAGAAAACAAGAATTTAGCAATATGTTACTAAGTGACAGATTTAGAAAGTTCTTTGTCATTTGATCTTCAGGCTTTTTTTCCTCCTCTTGCTTTTTATACGAAGCATGGGCAATAAAAATAGTTCTGTTGGTTTTCATTTCGAGTCTGGTTTCACGTCTGTCTTTCATGCGGTGGTAGCCATAGTATGCTTGAATTCATAGAAAATACCTCAGGGAATGCTTACAGTCTATGCTTGGGATATTTTCTAGAATTTTGTTTAATAAAATGTGTGTGCCTATGGACTGATTCATATTAAAGTAGATTTCAGCCTTGGAAAACTTAGGTATGAAACTTGACTGTAGTATCTCCCAGCCATGTAATGAGTAATAATATTACATCACCTCTCTCAGCTCACATTTTTATGTGTAAAATGCTGATCATCACATGTCACTCACATGAGATTTCACAGGGTTGCTTGGTGTGTTATGAGAATGAGGTAGTAAATTGCAAATGATAAAGACCACTAGAGACTAGTTGTTAATATTGAAATAGTTCTGCCTTTTTTTTGAATATTATCATTAAGAGAACCTGTTTGAGAAAAAGTCCTGAAATAGAGTTTAGAGCTCTCCTTGAATAAAAGAGATGTGGAAATGACGGCATGGCTGAATCTTCTGGATTTAGGTATTAGCCCTGGAGACAAACTAAAAAGGGAGGGGAAATTTTTCTAAACAGGCTTATGGATAAGTAGATACCTCAGAGATATGATGTGTCTTTGATTTTTCAGGTGCTGTAATTGATTTATTGTGCCTGTGTGAAGTTTGTGTGCAAATGTGATATTAACCCATAATTATATTCTAAAAGTGTGAATTATATAGGCAATTAAATGTTATGAGACTGAAAGTTGATGCTGTCCCAGAGGTACAGTTTGGTAGGATCAGATTTCCACTGTGTGTGTTGGTTTCCAGAATTAAAAACAACACTTTACTCCCTCACCAGCTCCACTGTAAAAGTAACACGGGTCTGCATGATTTAGAAAACTTTCTCTTCTGCTGGTTGTAGGGTGAGGCTCGAAATGAAAAGTGAAACACTGCTCATCTCAATGATCAGGTCTAAAAGTATATGTTGTGCCAGCAGATACAGGAACAAAAAGTTCTGCTGGTTTCTCTTTGGCTTTTTAAAGAGGTTGAGGTAGAGATAATATCCGTTCCTCTTCTGTGCAGTTCTAAGGACCTTGTAGATTCTCAAAAATTACTCAACCATCCATGACAGTTTCATATCTATTGCATGGGAGAGTCTCTGAATGGTGTAATAGATTTCACCATTTATTTTCTTCCTGAATGAATATTCAGCTTTTGCCAAGTCCAGGAGCACAGAGCACTTTAAAAATCAGGAGATTGAGAAAGCATATTTATTTTGTGGATGAATGATAATAACTGTAGATGCAGCAAGTAGAATCAAGTCAGAAAGTCATTAAGAAATGCTAGTTGATGCTAACTGATTTAATGTGTTGGAATATCTGAGAGTTCAAAAGTAGCTTCGAGTAAACTGCTCTGTGATTGTAACACAGCTTCATCACTTATAGATGTGAAACTTTGGGAAAGTGGCTTAGTGCCTTTAAGCCTCAGTTTCCTCATCTGCAAAATGAGGGTAGAGCTATTGTGAGATTTCCATAAATTATTACATTAAGGTACCTGAAAGTGTACCTAGAACATCATACTCACTCATTAAGGCCGGTTATTATTTAAATATTTTAGCAAAATAATTTAAGCAAGGAAATCTCCTCATATACTGAAATTCCTCGTAAAGTCAGAAAAAAACCAATATGTCAAATTCTTTGGTTGGCTTTCTTTTTCTTTTTTGTTTTTGACAGTGCCTTGCTCTGTCACCCAGGCTGGAGTGCAGTCACGTGAGCTCACTGCAGTCTCGAACTCATGGGCTCAAGTGATCTTCCTACTTCAGTCTCCTGAGTAGCTGGAATTAGGCACACACCACCATGCTTGGCTAATTTTTTAAAAAATTTTTTTAGTAGAGACGAGGTCTTACTATGTTGTCCATGCTGGTCTTGAACTCTTGAGCTGAAGGAATCCTCCCTTGTTGGCCTCCCAAAGTGCTGGGATTACAGGAACCCCCATGTCCAGCTGTCTGTTGGCATTTGTATTATGACATGTGGCGCAATAGTTATGTAATAGAATTGCTGAGAAAAAAGGGTATTGTGCTAGGGGAATCCAGGCTTCATTTTTCCTGCACCACAGTTCTCACTGTGATTTAAAGAGGGACATTCAAATGTAACAATAAAAGATAATACTGATGTTTAACGACTGGGCTTAAACTGTTCCTTATACGTAGGGTAAGATAGTCGTGTGGCAAATTCCCATTAGCCAATTCAGTTTTCAAAACAGCCTCTGCTGTTGCTACCCCACTTTATATACTACATATATGACATCTGGCCGATGACCATATCCCCAGAGTCTCAATATCTAATACAGGGAACTAGTTCCTTCTCTATCCTACCAGACATATCTCTCTCTTTCATTTGTTCTCTTCCCCACTTTCCCTCCCACGGTTTTACCATACTCTTTGTTTTCTTTAATTTTTTGTTATTTTTCTTTGTCATGTCTGAAGTTTAAAAAAAAAAAAGCTGTAGACATCCTCTACTACCGATTAAGTGACAGAAATACAGAAATTAAGCTCTCCTTAGTGGAGTATGCTTTACGCAGTAAAGGAAGGATAGCATAATTTGGCCTTTCTAAATGTTAAAGTCACTGCAAATTCCTTTTGTTTGAATGAATCATGGTTTCCAGTAACTGTTGAAGAGTTAACTTATGTATTTCTGTAATTCTTCCTGCCAGCAAAGGAATACAGCAAATGGTAACTTGATCCCAGCCAAAGACTCCAAAAAGAAAAAAAAAAAGAAGTAGTGGTGGGTTGTTCTTCTGTTGCTCTGGGGTTATACATTTCTTACTGTTCTTTGGAAAAATGAATGGAGATACCAATAGGCATAATTATCACAAAGCGAAGGAGGGAAAGAACAATGAAACTGACATGAGAAGAACTGTGCTATATAGATAGGTTGGCACTTCCGAATGTGGAAGTGTTGCTGTTAGGGAGGAACAGAACACACCACTTTGGGCTGAGCTCTAATCCTGTAGAACAGGAGACCCAGGGGGAAGGGGAAGAAAACGTGGGTGTAGCACAAAAGAAGCAGAAAGAAAATGAAGCGGTTTCCAAGGAACAGGTGACTAGGACTCAACCAGTTGTGAAAACAGATCAGCTTCTCTTCCGAGTCTTGTTTCACTATTGAATAAAGTCACAGTGACTCCCTAGACACTGCCACAGAACCTTCTTGTCTCGATGCATTGCCCTTCTCCTTAGCTTGCAGTAATGGGATTGTATACCTCCTTCTCTGGCTAGACTGGCAGCCTATCTCCATGTGCTAGTCTTCAAGTTGCGCAATTACACAGCCATATTTTCTTCTTTGTTCACAGGTTGTGCATGTGGCCTTGGAGACTTCACTGCTTTGGGCTGAAGTCAGTCTCTCTGACTCTGGTCTCAAGTTTCAGTGAGTATCTTCCTGTATTCCAGACAAATTTTCCAGTTGTAATTTTTCTACTTTCTACAGTGCTTAAAAGTCAACGGGAATTGATCAAGGTGTAAGAAAAACTCAGAGTTGTCTTTGGAATTTCGCGCTTTGTGATGCCCTTCTTAGAATTAGGACATGGAGAACATGTCTACCCTACCTCTTGCCTTAGGGCCCTCACTAGATTGTCTGGGACTTGGGGTAAGTTTTTATTTTTTTTGAGATGGAGTTTTGCTCTTGTTGCACAGGCTAGAGTGCAATGGTGCAATCTCGGCTCACCTCAACCTCCATCTCCCGAGTTTAAGCAATCCTCCCGCCTCAGCCTACTGAGTAGCTGGGATTACAGGTGCCCACCACCATGCCTGGCTAATTTTGTATTTTTAGTAGAGACGGGGTTTCACCATATTGGCCAGGCTGGTCTTGAACTTCTGACCTTATGCTCCACCCACCTCCCAAAATGCTGGAATTACAGATGTGAGCCACTGAGCCCGGCCAGTCAAGTATTTTTTTTTTGTGGGTCCCCCATTTATACAAACAATTCCTTTGAAAAATGCTTTGCCAAATTTTAAATGTATATGAGGGTTAGTGATTGATCACTGAAGATTTAGAATGATGGGTAAAGAGGTACTGATGTATTTGTTTATTGTCTAGACTACTTGATAATTCTTTGCAGTATCCCGACACCACCTCTTTCCTTCCAGATCCAGGAATTATCTCTTCATATTTGTTACTGTCAAATGTGCTGGTGCTGGGTAATTTCAAATCTCCCACTGTGAGAAAAAAGTAGCAATCTTGTTATCATTCATGTCCTATGGCTTGTGAGAACCTGTCTGTGTTGGGATATTTTGATTCTTCCTTGCCTCTGAAGTCCTCGATGCTATTTGTTTTGTGCTGGTTACATTATTAGTCATGATGCTGACCATCCTTCCTGCTGTCTGTGAAGACTGGCTTCCAATGGGTTTTCCAGAGGTTGTGCCTGTGCTCCTTTGAAGACGATCACAAATGCACAGAGTATGCAGGAAAATGTGCACAGTCATTTATTTTACGGTCATGTTAAATTTATCCTCTGGAATTTTATGGTATAAATATAGAACAACACATTTTCCAGCCATGCCTTCTCTCAACCTTTTGAGGCTGTAATCACAGCATTCCTAAAATGTGATTTCTTTTGATGTTGACTGCGCCCTTGGTTTCCTTACACTGTTTCTAGTGGTGGAGCGAGAAGAATGATCCCATTTTTGCAAGGCATCCCTGACCCTTATCTGGCTCAGTTTAACTTGGGAAGGCACAGTCACCACATCAGCTAGCGGAAAGAATGAACATGGATGGGAAGAGCCTGCTGGTGTTCGAGAACAATCTGGAAAGCCTTTGGAGGAGATGGGTGAAGCCACCCTCAAGCACTGCCATGCAGCCTGCAGAGGGATGGGGGGATGGCCCTGGGTTTCAGTAGCAGGGGTGCACAGCATAAGCATTGCCTGCCACCACAGAAGTAGCACCACAGTAGCAGCAGGGGGATAACTGAGGAGGCAGCGAACCTCACATGCAGCTCCAACTCAAAGGCTGGCTGACTGTTGGATGCCCAGAGTCCTGAACTCATCCTGTGACCAAGTGAGTGAGAATCAGTCAAAATCAGGGTGTCAGCACCATTCTAGCGGCCCAATCGCACACCGTCCCATGACAGCAATCCCGTGCCAGTCAGCAGAATCAATCCACTCACCAGTCTGCTTTTTTGGAACTGGAGGTCAGCCCCAGGGCCCCAGGATGACCTTGCAGGCACGAGTTCTGGAGCTCTTTGGAATGTCAAGTCTGCCTCGTGCTTAAGAGAGTGTGTGGGAAAGAACTCTAAAGGGGAGAAAGAGGGACTGGGTACAAGCAAATCCCCATTTGGGCTCAGGAAACCTGCCTGGACAATACTACCAACTCCAGCCAGACCCAGAAACCAGAGGGTTGGGGATGGGAGGGCATCTCATCATGAAAGACATTTTCATGGGCCCCTGAATCATGAGGACTGAGGGAGGATCCTAGCTCATCTGAGTCTAACATGAGCCCTGCTGTTTGTTTCTTTCTGCAACAAAAAGGCAGTGGAAAAGATAAAGCAGAGGGTATGCATGGAAGAGATGAGGTCAAGTATGAACTACCCTTGGAAGCCTGAGTCCTGATAAGGGCTGTCCACGGGTTGACCCCTATTCAGGGGCTAAAGGTTTTCCATCAGATCATTGAATTAACATGTAAACAGTCACCGCAGCAGCAACAGCAGTAACAAACACCTCTTATAATGGAGCTCTACCAATTCTGCACTGGTGGGAGAAAATGCAAGAAGGGACATTATTAGGTCAACAGACAAAACTAGAATATGATTGTTAGATTCGAAAAAAATTATTGTGTTAATGCAAATCTATAAAGTTGATAACTCTGGTGGTTGTAGAAAAGAATATCCCTTAGGATACACTCTGAAGTATGTAGGGGTAAAGAACAATGTTCAGAAAAAAATTATCTATTTATCTATCAATCATCTGTCCGCCTATCAATCTATTGATCTATTGATCATCTATCATCTATCACAAATGACAAAGCAAATGGGAATAAACTGTTAACAGTAGCAAAATCTGGGTAAAGGCTAATGAATGGATGATCTTTATACTACTTTTATTTTTGCAACTTTTTGTAGCATTAAACGTTATTTCCAAATAGAAAGTTAAAAAGATTATCCCAATGAATCAACTCTGGTAAAATTAGTTATAACAATGTTTTCTTCCCTTCCCTTCCCTTTTCTTCGCTGTCTTATCCCCCACCCCCTTTCCTTTCTTCTTCTTTCCATTTTTTCTGGGACATCATATAAATGAATACAGTTAGAAAACTTTTGGCATACTGGCGTGTTCCACAGATTAAAATAATTTAAAATTAAAGAATTAAAGTATTGGCTAGATCCAGGATAGATGAGATGGCAACAGAGTTGCAAGCAGAAGCAGGAAGATCCCCAGAACTTGATTTTGTGTTTCCATAGCGAATAGGAAAGTTGTATAGAGAACCTGAGTAAAAGGATCACAATAATGCCTATATTTTTAAAATGTGAGAGAAAAGCCCTGCTTTATTTTCTTTCCCTCCCTCCCTCCTTTCCTCCCTCCCTCCCTCCCTCCCTTCCTTCCTTCCTTCCTGGCTTTCTGCCTTCCTTCTTTCTTCTCTCTTTCTTTCTTTCTTTCTTTCTTTCTTTCTTTCTTTCTTTCTTTCTTTCTTTCTTTCTTTCTTTCTTTCTTTTTTCTTTCTTTCTTTCTTTCTTTCTTTCTTCTTTCTTTCTTTCTTTACTTTCTTTACTTTCTTTCTTTTTCTTTCCCTATTGCTCAGGCCAGAGTATAGTGGTGCAGTCTTGGCTCTCTGCAACCTCTGTCTCCTGGGCTCAAGCAATTCTCCTGCCTCAGCCTCCTGAGTAGCTGGGATTACAGGTATGCACCACCATGCCTGGCTAGTTTTTGTGTGCATTTTTAGTAGAGACAGGGTTTCACCATGTTGTCCAGGCTGACCTCAAACTCGTGAGCTCAAGTGATCTGCTCGTGTGGGCCTCCCAAAGTGCTGGGATTATAGGTGTGAGCCACCGGGCCAGCCTAGAATGTCCATATTTCTAATCAAATGGTTTCCAGGGGCATCACAGCATGCCATAGTGGTTAGTAATGTGGGCTCTGGGAAAAAAGAGTTTGGATTTAAACTAAGCTTTTGCATTTCCCACCTGGGTGATCGTGGACAGATGGCTTCATCTGATCATGTCTCAGCTTCCTCACCTGTAAATGGCACCTGAAAGGAATATCTTTGCCTGAAAGTACCAGAAACTGTACCTTACAGTAGCTTAAGCAAAGAGAAACCCAAAGAGCAGGTACTGCTGACCAACAGTGTCAGAGAAATGAGGTTTTTTTTGTCTCTGCCATATTTTGTGTGTAGTTCTTCTTTTTATACAGAAAAAAAAGAGACATGAGAGAATTTTAGCTGAGTTGGCCCTTTTGTCATAAAATCAAAACTTTCCTCAAAGTTCAAATAAGCAGAAACTCACGTATGGGCCTGATTTGTGTCTTCTGACCACCTTTGCTTGAATTTGGGAGAGAAAAGGGATTGTAGATATGGCTTAAGTCAGACAATCAAGAGTATGGGTTATAGTGTGTTACAGAATCCTGAATATTAAATGAGCTAACAGTTATAATGTTCTTAGAAAAATGCACAAGTGCTCAAATGTTAGCTTGTTATAATTACTGGTAATATTAATAGAAGTAGTATTTTTATATACATATTGAAAATGTCAGAAATAATTTTGAAAAAAACCTGTGGAAACAGGGGAAAAGGATGAAGTCAATAGCTCCCTCCTTAGTTTCACCCATGGAGAAGGCTTAGAAGGAATGGAAGCATTGATGTGTAAACCACCCACATGCTTTCAAACACCTGTGATTGATTTCCTCTGTAGGCCAGGTAGGAATGCTGGACATGCTACTATAGAGAAGGGCTTGTAGATTTCAAAGAGGATGTTGGCATCCCAGAGTATCCCAAGTGGGTGCACTTATTCGCTTATTTTGATTATAATAATATATGCGGTCATCAGTTTCTCTCTAATTTTCCATGTGGATAGGCTATATTTATTTTGTAGGGGTTGGCTCAGAGTAGACACAAGGATCTTTGCCTTGCACATTTTCAGTGAGCCATGTTGCCCCTCCTGGAAGTGGGGTGCTTTGTCTGTCCACTGGGGCTCCATGTACACAAGTGCACCCACATTTTATTGGTGGCTCTTTTCCAAGTTGCTGGCATGGCGTTTTTCAAAATGTGCTGAAGGGCTGTTTGGAACTGGTCTCTGCTGACTCCACTGGGCTCGATTTCAAATCTCTCCTAATCCACTAATGAACCTTTATTAAAGTGGGAGAGGGAGGTTGAATCAGTCTTTGGATGCATTATTAAAATAAAGTAGGAGCAGTGAAATGATCAAAAGAGAACAGTAATAAAGGAAGACTCAGTCTCTCCACCACCTTCTATTTAGTTCTTTAAAGCTGATATTTTGGGGAAAGGAATGTCAATATTATTAGATTAGTTTTTAGTAGTCTTTAATTTTGTTTTATTTTAACTTTAATTTCGTTTTATTTTTCAGGGAAGCTCATGAAGAGACTGCTCGCCAGCAAACCCCTGCCCCCTCGTTTTTCTTTCTGTAATTGAAAGTGTGGGTTGAACTGCTCTGTAGCTATTCACCCACTGCTGCTGGTCAAAGGCCCATGAAGATTTAAATGACTAAATAGGCCATAAAACGCCAACCTTTTGGAAGTCTAAAAACTGTCCACTGGATCAAACACTGACCACGAACTACCCTTAGAGTCCTCCGCCACCCACCTTGCTCCCTGTGTCTGGGACATCCTGAATCCACAGTGACTCTGTGCTGAACTATAAAGAAACCACCATGGACCTTTTCAAAAAGGTCCACTCATCCTTAAAGTCATGAATCACAGGAGAGATGGCCTCCAGATATGCAGCTCGACTTCCGACAGCCGTCATCCTTTAAGATTCCCTATGCTTTGACTGGTCAGTCACCCACTTCTGCTGGTTCCTGGTTCACATAAACGCCGAGCAAATAACTTTCTATTGGCCCCAGAGGATTGACTAGAATAGACTTCCGAATGTCTGAAAATTCCTGATCCCCAAGAAACCTGTGTTCTGCCAAATAATTTATGTCATAAGAAGTTATAATAAGTCTAGTCATTAAATCAAAAGAGAAAAACCTTAAGTAGAATATTGCTCGGGACTTGCTTTTGTCTATTCTGTTTCTTTATTAACTTTTTGATTGGGAAAATAAAGGTCATTACACAAATCTATTCTCAGATTTAGCCATGGATGATTTGATTTCTCTTTCTCTCTCTGCATGTGTATATATACATATATATATATACACACACACACACACACACAGAACAGAGTTCTCTCTCTATATATACATACACAGAGCATATATATGTGTGTGTGTATATGTATATGTATGTATATGTGTATTTATATATATATATAGAGAGAGAGAGAGAGAGAGAAATAGAGAGAGAAAGACACTCCTCAACTTATGATGGAGTTACGTTCTAATAAACCCACTGTAAGTTGAAAATATTCCAAGTCAAAAATGCACTGAATGTACCCAAACTTTTGAACATCACAGCTTGGCCTAGCCCTCTGTAAATGTGCTTAAACACTTAACATGTAAACGTGCAACACTTGCATCGGCCTACAGTTGGACGGAATCATCTATCACAAAGTCTATTTCATAACAAAGCGTTGAGTATTTCATGTGGTTTATTGAGTTCTGTACTGAAAGTGAGAAGCAGAGTAGTTGTACGGGTACTTGAAGTACAGGTTCTACTGAATGGGTTTCA
Organism: Cheracebus regulus; assembly: GCA_963574635.1. NCBI lineage: Eukaryota > Metazoa > Chordata > Mammalia > Primates > Pitheciidae > Cheracebus > Cheracebus regulus. The sequence continues at coordinate 50,431 of CAUYQU010073351.1, forward strand.
CTTTCGCACCATTGTAAAGTTGAAGCCTTTGTGAAGTTTACACATATATACCTTATTCACATATATCTCGTATATGTATATACACAAAATGCATATTGTGTACATATATATGAGATAAGTGTAAATAAGATGTGTATGTAAATAATGTATCTGTAAGCGAGATATATAAAAACATATAAATAACACATAGATCTTGTTGAATCCTACTGTGTACAAGACATGATTTTTTATGCTGGGATTCAGCAGTGAAGAAAAGAGAGGAAAGCTCATTGGCTTCAGAGAGCTTACACTCTGATGAGGGAGACAAAAAATATGTAGAATTATAAGAAGGGTGAGGACCGAGTGCAATGGTTCACGCCTGTAATCCCAACATTTTGGGAAGCCAACGTGGATGGATGATTTGAGGTCAGGAATTCAAGACTAACCTGGCTAACATGGTGAAACATTGTCTCTACTAAAAATACAAAAATTAGCCAGCAGCTTCCTTTCTGGGGCCTGACATCTCCCAGCAGTCACAGTGATGTCTTCTTTAGATAGATTCAATAATGGGGGCGAAAAGATGAAAAGTGGTGAAAGTTGCTAACTGCTGTGTTCCTCTGCTTGCTTTTCATGCTGTGTGCCAGGAATCAAAGCTGGGCCTGTAATCCCAGCTACTCAGGAGACTGAGGCATGAGAATCGCTTGAACTCAGGAGGTGGAAGCTGCAGTGAGCTGAGATTGCGCCACTCTACTCCAGCCTGGGAGACAGAAGGAGACTCCATCTCAAAGAAAAAAAAAGAAAAGAAGGTGGTAAGTACTGTATGCAAAAGCAGAGCCAGGTAGGGGACAGGAGTCTTGAAGAGTTGTCATTTACACATTTAGAGGAAATGGTCAGAGAGGCCTCCCTGGGAAGGTGATGTCTGAACAGAGAGAAAAGGGTGAGAAGATCTCTGCGGGAGGAGTAGAAAGCGCAAAGCACGGAGGCCGAGATGAGCCCCATCCGGTTGGGACAGAGTGAAAAAGGGGTTCAGCTGGAAGGGCCTGAGAGGTGAGGGTGGCAGGGAGTGTGGAGGTGTGAGCTCAGCAGTTGGTGGACACCCTGAAGGCTACTGTGCGGCTCTGGTTCTCCCTCTGTGTGATTTCAAGGTCCATTGCATGATTGCAGCAGAGAAGAGAACAAGCCTTATGATCTGGTTTCTCTTGAAGAGGATCATTCTGGCAGGCACCTTGAGAAAACAACTGTATGAGAGCCTGGGATGATGTAGAAAGTCTTATTTGTAAGGGTTTGTGATCTGGGTATATGTCCACTGAGCAGTGAACTCACTGTCTCAAGTTCTGTATTCTAGTTGGGACTCTTCTGCTAACTGCTGGAGGGTATTGGCACAATCACTTAATGTTTTATTCAGAAGGGAAATAGAAGTGAACACTTAGTATTTAAGTTGGAGCCAGTTTATTCTTAAACCCTATGACCTGTAGCCTGCTAGGATCCCCAGGTTTGTTTTTCTTTTTCTTCAACACCAGAACATGTGCCTTTGCTCCACCCACCTCTGTCCCCATTGTTTCTTTGCTAACAGCTCTGACTTCCCTTCCCAGCCTCTCTCAGCACATGCAGAAGACAAGAGGCAGAGGGCAATGGCTTTGCTAAGCCCTGGATGGTTCTGAAGTTCGAAGTTCTAACCCAGGAGCTATCTCTTTCATGAAAGCAGTCAAAACTGGATAGTAGAAATATTTGGGAGTTAAAGGAAGAGTGACTTGAGCCTCCCTACTACTGAACTGTTTAATATTCTGGAATTTATGTTACGCAGTAAAAGATAGATAACTCTGTCTGCAGTTTCGGGACTGGGATATGCCTGTGCACACACGCATCTGCTCTGTTTTGGTTTCACTTCACTTTAGTTATTTGATTTGGTGTCTGCAAAACCCTGTGTGCACATTTTTATGAGCCTTGGGACAATTTATTGCCAAGCTTGCTTGAACTCTAAAATATGCCTCCAGTTTCGGAAAACCACAAATTATTTACCAAGGAGGCAAGGAAATGGAGGTCACTGGGCTCATTTCTTACATAATTTTCAACTTCCTTTCTGGGGCCTGACATGTCCCAGCAGTCACAGTGATGTCTTCTTTAGATAGCTTCAATAATGGGGAAGAAAAGATGAGAAGTGGTGAAAGTTGCGAACTGCTGTGTTCCTCTGCTTGCTTTTCATGCTGTGTGCCAGGAATCAAAGCTGGAGTAGTGGCAGGTAGATACCAAGTAACCCCCTTTTCCTAGGTTGTTGTGTTTATAAAGAGTTAAGTCGGAACTGCTAAAAACAAATAACAAAAAACCCTCTACTTTGTGGGAAGCAAAGTTATTTAAGGTATGAAAACAACAGTATTAACCCAAAACAATAGAAAGATGGTCACTAAAATGAAAGTTCTGAACAGATATAGAAAGTCAATCAAACACCAGCGGGTGTCAGTTTCTTCCAAGATAATTCAAGGGTGATTCACATGTAACCAGCAAATACATTCAACATACAAGAGAAAAAGAGTGAGGATAAAGGAGGGCTATAAAATAAACAGGTGATGAAGTGATGACTGTAGATCAAATGGGAAGGATAAGGAAGGAGGAAAAGATAGCTCCTATGTGTCTAGCTTGGAAAGATAATGACTCAGTTGAGTGAATAGGGGAGACACATTGAGGGTTTGAAAGCTAGGAACTCAGGCATGGCAAAGTTCTTGTTGTACAGGTTTACTTATGACACTTGAGTACAAAGGTCTGTCCAAAGGGGCTGGGACACTTTGTTAGGTTTGAGGAATTTTTTTCTGCTATATTCTCTTTTTCCTTTCTTCCAAGGAGGCAGGGTAAGGAGAGGTACCAGGTGCTGGTGATAGTTTACCTTGGAGCTTGCGACCTTATGGAGGAAATAGCTGGTAGAGTCAGCAGAGACCTCTTCTGGTGGGCCTCAGAGTCGTGAGTTAAGCACTTGGACCAGGGAAACATCAGATGTTTTCATGACATCAGCAGGGTTTAATTCAATCAACAAATAGGACCCAGAAATAAATTAGCTGAGACAGTGGGAGAAGAGGGGCAAATTCCCAACTGTGCTTAGTTATAATTTCAGATGTAGAATGAAGACTGCTCCAGGAAGCATGGCTCCAGGCAAATGATGAGTTTTTGAATTTCTTCATGTTTATGATTTTATTTTTTTCCCTTCATGCTTATGATTGTAATTATCTGTTTCCCAAAGTGATTAGTGAAAACAGTTTAAGAGGAAATGAATGTGCTGGAAGGGGAGGTAAAAGTAGGGAGACATTCCATTTGATAGTCAGGCTTGCGGGTGGGGAGAGGATGGTGAGAGTGAAGAGAGAGAGGGTCGGTAGCTTCTGAGAGGAGGAAGGAGGAGAGGAACACAAGCTTAGCTCCCAGAGAAAGAAATTGATGGGATCCTAGTCTGATTCCACTTGGATCTGCAACACTCCAGAGAAATCCAGAAGCTGGCAGCTAGAATGAATGTTAATTTCTCAATAGAAGGAAAAAAGAGCTCAGACGGAGCTGAAAATATAGAATTGTCTGAAATGAGTTACCTTATGGGGTTCAAGTTAATGAATGAGTTTTTTCCACATCCATGTATGATCTATGTGAAGTTCATTTCATATCTGCAACGATCTCTGTGAGGGTCCAATGTCTGGCACTGTTAAGGGCTCAGTAAATGTTGGTTCTTTACTTCTGATTCTACCCACAGTTATACCTGATTCTCTATTATTCTGGTATGTGAGCCACCTCAGTCAAGCTTTCTGAAGTGTATATCTGTGCTTTCTAAAGTCAACATAACAAAGTAAGAGTTAAGGCCGGGTGTGGTGGCTCACGTCTATAGTCCCAGCGCTTTGGGAGGCTGAGGTAGTTGGATGATCTGAGGTCAGGAGTTTGAGACCAGCCTGATCAACATGGTGAAACCTTACCTTCAGTAAAAATACAAAAATTAGCTGGGTGTGGTGGTGCATACCTGTAATCCCAGTTACTCAGGAGGTTGAGGCATGAGAATCACTTGAACCTGGGAGGCGGAGGTTGCAGTGAGCCAAGATGGCACCATTGCACTCCAGCCTGGGCAACAAGAATGAAACTTTGTCTCAAAAAAACCAAAAACCAAAACAAAATACAGTAAGAGTTAAAATGTAATGTTCTAAATTCTACTTCTTTTGAATTATTTTCTCAGTGTTCCAATTGACTCATACTTGTCAGGCATAAAATTTCTCCTTAAAATTGGTTTTATTTATCTCAGTTATAAGACAAATTAGAAACAAATGGTTTTTATTTGTTTTGAAAAGCAGCTACAACCTTTGAATGATAGACACAATTTGTCCATCTTTCATTTGTTCTTTGTTTTGACTTTGTTTAAATTAATTTCCTTTTTAGACTAGCAATGTTCAGATAATTTGTGAAATATTTTATTTGGGTTTAAAATAAGGACTGTGGCACATTAATCATCTAGCCCATTAGAATCAGCAAGTCTTTTGTCTTCAGCAGTTTAGTTGTGAAATGCCTAGTTGTGGTTTTCTTTATAGCTGTCCTGAGTTGGCTGAGATTCTTGAATGTGAAGATTGCTAGCTTTAAGAGTTTTGGGAAATTCTTTTTTTTTTTTAAAGATGGAGTTTCTCTCTTGTTGCCCAGGATGGTGTGCAATGGCATGATCTTGGCTCACTACAAACTCCGCCTTCCAGGTTCAAGCGATTCTCCTGCCTCAGCCTCCTGAGTAGCTGGGATTAGAGACATGTGCCACCATACCCAGCTAATTTTGTATTTTTAGAGAGATGGGGTTTCTCCATGTTGGCCAGCCTGGTCTCAAACTCCTGATCACCTCGGCCTCCCAAAGTGCTGGGATTACAGATGTGAACCACCATGTCCAGCCGAGTTTTAGGAAATTCTTGACTATGTTTTCTTTACATATTTATCCTATCCTATTCTTTCTTTTTTCTTTAGTAACTCTAATAATAGGAATGAAGGCATTTGCACTGTGACTTGCATGTGACTAATATGTGTATTCTTTTATATTATCTGTGCTTTAGTCAAATATTTCATGCTGATCTGTCTTTAGGATCATCGAGTCAATCTTCGGCTGTACTTATCAACTCATCCAATGAAGTCTTCATTTCAAGCATTGTGTTTTTCAGTCTTAGAATGATTACTTTTTACAGATTTTGATCTTTTCCATCATTTGTTCATATTATCTTTCAGTCTTTTTAATATATTGATCATTGTCTCTCAATGTAATCTTAAGATGCTAAATAAAATATATTTTTATTTTCATCTGCTTATATTGTTGGTTTGTTTCACCTGGTAATTGATCACAATCTCTTGCTTCTTTTATGTTAGTAATTTGTGACTGTATGCCAGATATTGTGGACAAAACACATGTCAAAGCTCTGTATGATGCTACTCCAACCAGATAGGAATTTGTGTTTTCTCTGTGGGGCAGATGAAGTGAGGAGATCATCACCCCAATCCAAGAGACTGAGTTAGATCAAGACTGAGTGGATATTTTAGTAAGATCCCCTCCACCTGTAGTTCTGTTTTTATTCATCAGGCCCATCTCTTCCATACTGTTGATTGAGAACTCTAAAAGACAGTGGAAGGTTCAGGCTGTTCAGTATTCTGCCACACGCTCCATCCAAATTTGATGAGCATCTTGTTCTGTGCCAGACTCCTTTCCTCAAGTGGAACTTTTTCTGCCAATTATTATGGGGCTTCTGGTGATTTTAACTTACTTTGCAGAAACTTCTAACCTTTTACTCAGCCTCAGTTTAGCAAGGGTACTCTGAGGAAAATTGGCAAGGCATTTGGGGATACTTTTGTTTCCAAATTGTTGTGGTTGCTTCAGTGAACGCCACAAGCTTTGCTGGCTTCTCTTTCCTTCCTACGGTGCTTCTGCATGAACCAGGTCTGAGCTGTTTCAAATCAGCAGATATCCCAGGAGAGAAAATAGCCTGTGAAAGTTAGCTAACCTAGGTAAAACACTCTGCTCTCTGGAATTTTTGATCTAATTCTTTTTGTTTCCGTAATTCATTGATCTCTTTAAATGAATTTTTTGTAATTAATTTGTGTTTTTTAGTTAGTCTAACAGGATTGTGTTCTCCTGCAACCCACGACATTCTATTCATAACCAGAAGTCCCCTTGGGGTCAACTTTTAAGAAGTCTTGGGCAGCTATGTCTTTCCAACCTAATAGTCCACAAGATCTTCCCCTATTTTTTCAGAAGCTGCAGAAGAGACAATCACAAAGAAAAGTACGGACATGTGTGACAAAGAAGATTAAAAATTAAATTTTTACTGTCACATGAAAAACTTGACTGTCCTTTTTTCTGTGTGTCCAGAGATACAGGGAGTCCACGGAGCCTCCCCTGCAAGCATCAGTAGAGAAGTCGATGATAACCCGGATGCAAGCCCAGGACTCTGTTTGACCTGGGGAGGAGTCTGCTGACACAGAAGACCTGCATCTAAGGAATTGGCTGTCCTTATCCTTAAGTCTGATGACTGTGCTTGCAATTCCAGTAGACTCCTTAGTGTGTTCTGAATAAATATGCCTTTTGGAAGTGAACTTCTAGAGCCCTTAACTTTGACCCACTCTAGTTTCCTCTGTGTGTGTGTGTGTGTGTGTGTTTTAATAATTTTTTTTTTTTTTTTTGTAAAGACAAGGTCTTGCTTTTTTGCCCAGGCTGGTTTCAAATTCCTGGACTCCAGCGATCCACCTGTATTGGCCTCCCAAAGTGCTGGGATGATAGGTGTGAATCATGGTGTCCAGCTGCTTTCTGGTTTTTTAACATCATGCCATTTCAACTCTGTTCTCTATGTACATTTCCCTGATCGTATGGTTGTATCTTGGCATTGCAAACTACTTAACAGACTTTGTTTTGTTTGATTCTTACAATGAACTTTTATGACTAGGCATGGCCCCAAGTTCAATTTTATAGACAAGAATTCTGTAGGTCAAGAACACAATCAATAACAGCAGGTGACAGGATTTAAACCTGGGTCATTTTACTTATTTTTTTTTCTACTCTATCATTATGTGAATCTATCCTACCTCTGCAATGACAGATGGCCCCAGAGCAAGAACACTTCCTTACATCTGGTATACAGTTGAAAAGTGAAAATTCCACACAAATAAATATGGAAAGAACTTTTACCTGCTCCTGTAGCTTCCTTTCAGGGACCTGGCACTCACAAAGGTTAAGTAATCAAAAGGGTACTTATGTAACTTAACTCAAAGCAGAGAAAGTTACAGAGACTCTCTTAGCATAATATAGCATGGAGTGATCATGCTTGGATGTGCAAAACGTCTGATGGTCTTGGTTGTGGCTTGACTCTGAATTAACACTAGTGCAGCAAGGGGAAGAGGGACTTGGGGGAGTGGGGATTCTAGGGAGTGGGGATGAAGTGGAAGAAAGACAGCTACACAGGAGAACTAAGAGGTCACTGAAAGACTTCCCAGCTTTCCTTAGAAGAAGGATCAATTGCCTAGGGCAAAGCAAACTTGTTGGACCCAAAGCTCTCATTTGAGAATTTTGTTGCCTAAAAATTATAAAATATCAGCGATTTCATGTGGTTCAACATGATATTTTATAACTCTTCCTTTTTCTATTGTAAAATAATAATTTTTAATAATGTAAGCTATACACATACATGCTTTAAACATCTGACTATCATATAGTGGATATTTTAAGCAGTAAATGTTCAGCTTGTCTTCACCCTCACTTGAAGACATAATGTGTGTATTAGGCTGTTCTTGCATTGCTATAAAGAAGTATCTGAGACTGTGTAATTTATAAGAAAAGAGGTTTCATTGGCTCAGGGTTTCATTGGCTCAGGGTTCTGCAGGCTGTACAGGAAGCATCTGCTTCTGCGGAGGCCTCAGGGAGCTTTGACTCATTGTGGAAGGTCAGATGGCAGCAGGCACCTCGTGTGACTGAAGCAGGAGCAAGAAAGAGAGAGGGAGAGAGGTGTCACACTTTTTTTTTTTTGAGATGGAGTCTTGCTGTGTTGCCCAGGCTGGAGTGCAGTGGCACGATCCTGGCCCACCACAACCTCCGCCTCCCGAATTCAAGCGATTCTCCTGTCTCAGCCTCTGGAGTAGTTGGGATTACAGGCGCCCACCACCAAGCCCAGCTAATTTTTTTAGTACTTTTAGTAGAGACGGGGTTTCACCATGTTGGGCAGGCAGGACTCGAACTCCTGACCTCGTGATCTGCCCACCTCGGCCTCCCAAAGTGCTGGAATTACAGGCGTGAGCCACCGTGCCCGGCCAATGCCACACACTTTTACACAACCAGATCTCTCTCTTCAGAATTCACTAAAGGGAGGGTTTAAACCATTCATGGGAAATCCACCCCCATGATCCAATCACCTCCCACCAGGTCCTACCCCCAACACTGAGATTACAATTCAACATGAGATTTGAGCCGGGACACAGAAATAAACTGTGTCAATGTATTAGCCAGATGCTTGCAGCTATATGAAAAATATCGGGGTTACCCTAGCTACAAATGCAGATGTCATTGACACGGGAGGGGGCAGGGAAGTGCTGGGAGGAGAAGGGTGGGTATCTGGTGAGGGCTCTGCCCCTGGGCCTGTGCCCACAGACCTAGGTACGGGCAGGCACTCCTGCCTTTGCGCCCAAATGTTGCATTTCCCAAGACTGCCCTGGCCTGCCATGCTCCATCCTGTGTCTATAGAAGCCCAGAGACCCTAGTGACATTCACACAGGTGGCTGGACATCCAGAGGATGCCAAGAAGAGCACGTGGACAGACACCAGCACAGGCTGGCAGGCCACTGACTGATAGATGGACATAGAGTTTGGCTGCCACCTTTCTACTCCATCTCCCTTCCGGCTCCTCCATCGGCTGAGAGCTACTTCCGCTCAATAAAACCTTGCACTCATTCTCCAAGCCCGCGTGTGATCTGATTCTTCCAGTACACCAAGGCAAGAACCCTGGGATACAGAAAGTCCTCTGTTCTCGCCATTGGGCAGGGGGTCTAACTGAGCTAACACCAGTCACCTGCAGATGGCAAAACTAAAAGACCACCCTGTGACTCACATCCAGTGGGGCTTCAGCTGTAAACATTCACCCCTAGACACTCCTGTGGGGTCCGAGCCCCACAACCCTTCCATCTGCATGCTCCCCTAGAGGTTTGAGCATAGGGCACTGAAGAAGCCAGGCACTTCTCCTATCACACACCCTGCGAGAGGCCAAGGGAACATTTCCTGTTTGATCATCGGGGTATTGTATTGGTGTCTTAAGTAACACTAGCATTTTGCCATATTCCAGCTGCTACTGGGCCAGCTCTGCTTCCTGGCCTGCCTTTCAATCTTTTCCTTGCTTCTGGCATGAGTTCCCTTCTCTCTTGAGAAACCAATTATGCATTTGAAACTACATGTAGCTATACATATTTTAAAGATCTCATTTAGCAAGGATGCTCCTTATTGGATGGCCTTTCATGTTGCGGGGACAGAGAACAGGACAGTTCCAGGTGAGGGAAGCAGAGTGATCTCATACACCATGAAAGCTAAGCAGAGAACAGCCTTTCCAGAAGTAAGCTTTTCAAAATGTATTTGTAGAAAGGCAGTAAAAGAATAAGATGCAAATCAAGCTATTTTTAAAGCATCATTTTCAGGGCCAAGGAAGAAATTATGAGAATGAATTCTTTAAAAAACATCGTAAGGCTTTTGCTGGTGTTTTTTGTTGAAGTAATTTAGAGATGATGAGGTATTGTTATTTTTAATTCGATTTTTTAGAATAAAAGCTCACAGAAATAGAAAGCTTTGCCATTTATTTTCCCCACAACTTTAAAAAGTAAATCGTGAGTGTTGGGTCACAATAACCTTTCTTTTTTAGTCTTCTTTTTGTGCAAATTCATCCACCATCAAATTAGATTGTACTCCTTCCTCCCCTGACAACCTGTGGAAGAATGTTTATATAAATAAACCCAAAGCCGTGTCTTTTTGTCTGTTGAGTTGAGTAAATGGTAAAAAATAGATGCCTTAGTCTGGTGATTTGTTTTAATACAAACGGATCTTGTTAGAACACTTCTTTACAGGGAGATATTGGGAGATTTACTTGTAACCTTCCTTGCTAAGTGAACAGTAGTAGTATTTGCTGTTTCTAAGATGTGTTGTAGTTTGAAAGATTTCATTTGTATCATGCCAAAGTGACTACATTCAGAAGTACCTAGTTGGCCGGGCGTTGGGGCTCACAACTGTAATCCCAGCACTTTGGGAGGCCAAGGTGGGGGGATTAACTGAGGTCAGGAGTTAGAGACCAGCCTGGCCAACATAGTGAAAGCTTGTCTCTACTAAAAATACAAATATTAGCCGGGCGTGGCGGTGCCTGCCTGTAATCCCAGCTACTTGGGAGGCCGAGGCAGGAGAATTGCTTGAGCATGGAGACAGAGGTTGCAGTGAGCCGAGATTGTGCCACTGCATTCTAGACTGGCTGACAGAGCAAGACTCTGTCTCAAAAAAAAAAAAAAAAAAAAAAAAAAGAAGTATCTAGTTGACTGATGACAAAACTCCTTTAAATCATTCAGCTGTTTGACCTATACCAGTGTATAGGTGCTATACATAATTGTATATTTTGGTGCTATTTTATGATGTGGCAGTGTATAGTTCCAGTATTTATGCTGGGACTCCAGTTTTTCTATTTGTAAATTTGGATAGATGTCTATCATGGCTTCTTTCAAAGACAGCACTATATGTAAATGGAGGGTACTTTGATACTATTAGAGGGATAGGGCTGAGATCTCAAAGAAATACGCTACACTGCCTCTGGGATGAGTGGGTCCTATGACGTGTAGGGCTGCAGGGCAGGACACATGACTCTGGGGCTAAAGCTCAGGACACTGGCCACGCAGTTCAACATTTCTGCCAGTTCCTTCCTCGTCCCGCCTTTGCAATTTCCAGCTCCTTCTCTAAATAAACGTTGAAGATATGTATACACAGCAAAGGTGTGCCAAAGTATACAGTTGCCCAGATTATTTGCACACCTTGCTTTGGCCCTGGTCAGTTGAAGGAGTTATGAGGAAGTGATTGCTGCAATGATTTCTGTCATTCATTTAGCTGTGTATATTGGCGTTAATTGATTTTTTGGCAGAGCTTAAACTACTTTTGGACTTTTCCTCTTTCTTCTCTCTTCTGCTTCTTTTTCCAGACTGCCTCCAAGATTGGATGAAGATAATCTATTGACAATGCTGTGAAGAGAGGGATTTGGAGAGTGTTGGGGGACACACGTGTTGTTGACTTCCCTGTGCAATCTAGGATTGAGTGAGGGATGTAGTTGGAAGGGAAGAGAAGACGCTAGATCTTTCTAGATCTTTCTGGTCTAGAGAAATTATGCTGGAGCCCCCGACCCCAGTGAGAAAGGAGATGTTTGTGTTTCCACCATCTCTGAGATCTGACTGCTAATGTAGCTACCTTTAAAGAATTCTGCTATTTACAATAAAAGTGAGATCTCCCTCCTCCACCCTGTGTTACACACCCTGGGATTGCACCCCTGTTCCTGGCACCTTTTATTACGGGAGCCTGCCTTTGACTTTCCTCTCCACACGTCTTCTATCCCTGCTGCTTCTCTTTACAGAAAGTGCTGAGCTTCTTGGCGAGTGTCTCTCCCAACAGATGAATATTCAGCAGAGAATGGAGAGCTTTCCACCGAAGAATCAGGATGTGGCTATTTGTAAAGTTATTGCATTTTTTGAAGAGTGGCTGCAGTTAGTTTTGGTGTGAGGCAGCAAAAACCCCAAAATGTTCTTTTTGATTTCACATTGCTTGCACAATACAGATACCCATTTACTGGCAGAAAACTTTGTGGGTAAGCGTATGAGTGTATATGCATGTGTGTGTGTGTGTGTGTGTGTGTCTGTGACTCCACATGTACTTCTGGAGTGCCTTCTATGTGTCAGGCATGGCGTTAGTTGACATATGTAATTGAGAGTAAAACAGTCATGATCTCTGCCCTTAACCAATTCACAGTCTAGGATAAAATAGACCTTCCATGTTCAAATCCACAATGACATTTATTGCAATAGATCATTGTTGTGTTTGAAGAAGGGTTAGGAAAAGCACAAAGAACTTACAAGATGGCTTAACAGAAGAACGTCATCTAGCTTAGAAGTCTGGATAGCCTCTTTTTAAGAAAGTGGTATGAGTAATGATGAATAGGAATAGGCCAGATAAAATATGAAGCCAGGAGTTGGAGGTGGACATCGGGGAGGGAGGTGACATTGTACTGATAGAGAGGGGTCAAGAGCTGAGGAGGCTGATGGATGTAGAGAAAGTGGAAGTGTCCTGGATTGCAGTTCTTGATAGGTAGAAGTCTTGTATGAGGGGATGAAAACAAGGCCATTGGAAAGGGAAGAAGTTGAAAGTGGGGGTGTTGGTGAAGGTTTTGATATTATTGCAGAATTATCTGAAGTGCAGTTTCCAACGTTGACCACATTCATGCTGTGACTGTGGAAAATGGTGCTCGCGGTGAGTGATGGCACCTATCAGTGGGTATCAGGGTAAGGAACTGCTGGGCCAGGTGTTGATGGTAAATCCAAGTGATGTTAAATCGGCCTAGCACCATGGTAGGGTTGGGTGAAAAGAAGACTATGAGTTGGGTGCTAAATTCTTTAAGGAGTGATGAAATGATTAAATGAGGACTAGAGGGAGAAGAGGCTCTTATTGTCAGCTGCTCAAAGGAGCAACTTACAAAAGAGAGTGCAGTCGTTTGTCTGCAAGTGGCATTGGGTAGTCAGGAGGACATTGCATTGGTTCTGATACTGGGATATTTGGAGTTTGACAGAAAGCATCTCCCAGCCTCCACTTGAGAGGTGAAGCGGTATCCTTAGTGGACAGTGGGTTTCAGTGAAGTTGAGAAAGTGTGTGTGTGTGTGTGTGTGTGTGTGTGTGTGTGATAACTTTGAGAAAATTATGGGTTAGAAACATGTAGATTAAGGTAAAAAGAGACTACCCTCAGGCATTCATCCAAACTTTGAATTTCTTCTAGAAGCCTCCTCTCAAGCCACAGTCAAGTGATCCAGCAACTGTGAAATCACTCTCTTCTAATGTGTACCATTTCACTTTTGGTAGCTCTTTCTGTTGAATAAATGATACTGTATATAATGGACACTGGACCATTCTAGTATTTTCTATGCTAATGTGTAGAAAAAAGGGCTTGGTGGTATGAAGTCAGGGTAGGCAGGCTGAAAGATTGTTTTACTTGTATTTTTCAGGATGAGAATTTGTTCTGTAATGCTCGTGTGATTTAAAATATAAAAATTAGACATATAAGTTGCAAAGTGCATAAAAACCTGAAAAATTAATTTGCAAACATTTTGTGTTATAGTTGGAGTTACGAATGAATGTATCTTGTCTGAAGATGCTTCTTGATCATTACCAATTCTACTTGTGCTTCATTTTCTTATTTGAACTAAACATTGTACAGTTTATATTTGACAGATGAACATTTACACTGAGGAAGCAAATTGAATAAAATATAGATATTTAAGTTAATTTAAAATGTAAATTTTATTTTATTTTTGAATGGGGTCTTGACTGGATCCTGTAACCATAGCTGGTGTTTTTACTGCCTTGGTGTAAGCTGTGTAGTCAAAAGAACAGTGGGAATGGTCACTGTGTATGGATATTGTTCCTGAGGTTAATTCTGTCCTAGGCAGCTGGAAACCAAAGGATCTTCTGGAAATGCTCTCCCAAACCACTGCCCATTGGATATCAAACGCAATATCTATTTTAGAGAAAATTATTGCATCAGATTAAAATATGGTTAAATTGTTTTAACATGCCTGGATCTTATCTTTTCATGAAAACATTTTTTATTAACTTTTTTTTTTTTTAAGGAGGACAACCGCTCTTCAGATTTTTCCCATGAGAACTGGAGATTAAACTTTGATTTTTATCCTTTTATCCTCTCTGACAGAAGCTGTATGTTTTGATGATAACCACTGGTTAAAAGCAAAATAGCCCTAAATAAACACACATACCTTAGAATGAATGAGGGTTTCTGGTATAGTCTTAGATTTCACAGCGTCAGACTGACTAGGTTGAGAAAGCCACCAGAATCCCATAGCTCAAAGTTCAGGTTTCATACAGGATTTATATGTCCTGTAGAATATTTTGTTTACTGCAGTTTGAAATGAGTATCTTCTCTAGAAAACTAATGTTTAACAGATAAATGCAACCAGATTGTCTAACAGGAGCTGGAGTGGAAAATTTCACCATTTCGAATGAGGTTTGTATTCACCAGTACACAAAATGTATGATTATATTATCGATTATGTGAAAATATCTATCATTGCTAGAAAGTTAAAACCCATGTTTGCCAAGAAAATCAATTTTTTCCATATCTCTCTTTGTGCACTGTGGTTTTAAATTTTCCTTTTCATTTTTAACGGTATTTTCTGTTTAAAAAGCTTATTTTTAAAAAATTAAACAAAATTGTATACATTTATTGCATACAATGTAATGTTTTAAAATATGCATGCACTTGGAATGGCTAAATCTAGCTAATTTTTATATGCATATTTATGATTTTTGTGGTGAGGCCACTTAACATCTACTATCTTAGAAATTTTCCAGAATACAATACTGTACATTGTTATTAACTGCAGTCACCATGTTGTACAATAGATCTCTTGAACTTACTACTCCTGTCCAGTTGAAATTTTGTATATTTTGACAAACATTTTCCCAACCTCTACCACTCTGCCTACCAGTTCCTTGTGACCACCATTCTACTTGATGCTGCTATGAGTTCAACTTTTTTAGATTCCACATATAAGTGAGATCATGTGATATTTGTCTTTCTGTTCCTGGTTGATTTTACTTAACATGATGTCCTCCAGGTTCACCCATGTTTCATGAATGACAGGGTTTCTTTAAGGCTGAATAGTATTTCATTGTGCATATATATCACATTTCCTTTATCCATCCATCCGTTGTTGGACACTTAGGCTGATCCCATCCTTTGGCTATTATAAATAATGCTGCAATGAATATGGGAGTGCAGATATCTCTTTAACATATGGATTTTGTTTCCATTGGATATATGCAGTATACTCAGAGGTGAGATTGGTGGATCATATGGTAGTTCTTTTTAAGTTTTTTTGAAGAATCTCCATATGGGTTTGTATAATGGATGTACTCATTTACACGCTTATGTGCATTGTTTTCTGACATTGATCAAACAGTAGATCTATTCATTTTGCAGACCTTTACTGTGTGCTTACTATGCATCAGCATAAGGGGAGGTACAGTTGATGCAAATAAAAGGCACAGCCTTGCTCAGAAGCAGATATGATAAGTATTTATTAAACAAAGGTGGCAGAGGTCGGCAACTGACCACAGGTGAGAAGAGTAACAAGGAGAGTGGAATCTAGGATGATGTATAGATTTTGGCTTGGGCTATTGAGCTGATGAGGAATATATATTTTTTGAAGTGGAATATACTGTCACCTTCTTTCTAAATAGGGTCAAGTTGGAAGTCAAGTAAAACTTTCCAATGTTGGCTCTTGTAGCTTGTTAATGAAACATACCTGGTGATTATGAGCAGCTGGTTTGAAGACTAATTTATTTCTATTCTTGTTACCTTGATAAATAAGAAACAAATTTCATGGACAAGAACTCATCATTTGAAATAGCCACCTAACAGTTGGATTGTCATTGATTACATGAGGTGATTTACCGGAAGCTCAGCACATGCATGTAGTGTGCTAATCCTTGCCATGTCTGTTTTCTGTTAATTAATACAAATTTTGTTGTGTAGTTTTTGACATTCTGACTCAAATTGAGAAAATATATATATTTTTATATACATGTATTAATGTAAAACTTGGACCTGGAGAAGCAGAGGTTTCTAATAAATTAGCCAACATTTTCTTTGAAGAATTCAAGGTACCCTGAAGTACTTTCTCTAATGATTGAATTGTTATTGTTGGAGGTCAGTTCTTCACAGACTTTTTGTATTTTTGCATTTCTTGTGAGTGAGCAACTAACTGTCCTTCATTCTGAACTATCTTTTCAGGTATATTTGTGTTGTGAAGAGTCTTGGAACATAGGGACAGTGTCTCTCTCTGGAGCAAAGGCCAGGCATGCTCACTGCCCATTATAAAAGATTCAGGTTCCCTACATTCAAGATTCCTCTTCTATAGCACAATCACTGAACATGCAGGTACTGTCTGGTTCCCTTTGCATCATCTTGCAAAATGGATGCCTGGTTAACTGGTACAAAAAATGTTAATACTTTGGCCACTGTTATTGTCATGATCATGAAACTGTTCTTTGTGACCCAGGAGTCTTGTGTCTTCTACCAGCATTCACGAAACTTTTGTCAGGCTAACTGGTTAGTTTACTAGAAGGGTGAACTCTCAGATCCTTTGCAGTTTTCAATGGTTAATGGACTTCAGCGTCTTACCTTCCAATCTGTAGACTATATTCTACCATAAAATATGAAACGTTTCAACTTTTCCAGCATTAAGAGGGTGGAACTCTAAGTTGTAGATTGATATGGTTTGGCTGTGTTCACACTGAAATCTTGACTTGAATTGTATCTTCCAGAATTCCCACGTGTTGTAGAAGGGACCTAGGGGAAGGTAATTGAATCATGGGAACCAGTCTTTCCTGTGTTATTCTCATAATGTTTAATAAGTCTCACAAGAGCTGATGGGTTTATCAGGAGTTTCTGCTTTTGCTTCCTCTTCATTTTCTCTTGCTGCTGTCATGTAAGAAGTGCCTTTTGCCTCCCACCAGGATTCTGAGGCTCCCCAGCCATGTGGAACTCTAAGTCCAATTAAACCTCTTTTTCTTCCCAGTCTCGGGTATGCCTTTATCAGCAGTATGAAAACAGACTGATACACAGATGAAATAAGAAAAAGTAAAGAAGATTGCATCTGCTTTTCTTTGTGATTGCAAATGAATATGGTGCCTGTGATTCCTCACATTTATTATATATCATGATTTTTAAAACCTCTCATTGAGAAATACTGGAGTGTAAGTGTACGTTTAAAGAAATGGCTTTTGTGAAATGTGAATGTTTACTATCACTCACAGTTCATTTATTTTCAGTGTATTTAACTTTTATCTAAGCACCATAAAGTGGTGTTTGGCTTTCTTATTGTAATCAAGTTTATTGAGGTATAATTTATATGTAATAAACTGTATCCAGTGTATAGTTGATGAATATTGACAGTTGAATATGCCTGTAAGATCACTGTCACCATCAAGATGAACACCTCCAACACCCCCGAAGGCTTCCATGTACTCTTTGGCTAAATGGATTTTGATAATGTGTGTAAGTCGAGCAATTCGGGAATAATTTCTACTGAGGAGTTTTTGGTAGTTTCCTATTTTACTTTTTAAAATTACAAGCATTAATATTTAATTTTTTCCCCTTGGTTATATGCTTTGATTTCTGTTTTCCTTTTAAGAGTCTTCTTTCTAGTCTTTCCTTCTCTTTCATATTTGTTGGAGCAGAAAGACCAAATAATATTTTCATGAGCTCACATAAATTAGATAAATAGAATAAACTTGAAAAACAACAAGATTAAGTTGCCCTGAAGGAAAAAAAGTCACATAAAAAAGAAGGTGGGAATTAGTGTACTTGGGTATGGAAATTGATTCTAAGCAATAAAAATATGGTGATAATTATTTTTGTAATTCAGTTATGCATTATGCTTAAAATGTGTGCTTTATTCATTTTTATTATGATGTTTGATTTTAGGACTTTTTCCTTCTCTCAATTATTGATACATTTTCTAGGGAAGACTTTCTTAAGTATTTTTTTTCATCTGACTTTTTATAATCATGGCTCTCAAAATCTAAGGATGAATTTTGAATAGCTTATTTCTCTCGGCAGTGTAAAATGAGTCACATGGGTCACATTTGTCTTGAGCCCCTTCAAAGACTGGAATTGCAGAGCAATTTTCCCGTGGCACTAATTGCATGTGAAGAACAAGATACTTACATATTGTAATACCAAATATAAAATAGTGCAAAAAAAGTATTTGGTTGAACTGTTCCATTTGTCATATGACTTCTAATTTATAAAACAAGAATTTTCTCTCTTCTCTCACCCGGTTGGAGGATAAGCTTTATTTTTCAAAATTTGGATGGAAATCAGTCTTCATTCTGCTCCATCTGAAAAGACAGAAATGCTTGCAACAGTTTGAAACATTATAAATTGGAATACTTGAAGTCAGTTATCTAGGATTTTTATATCACTCCTCTTCCAACCTCCTACTTCTTGCTGATGAGGGTTTCTTTCTTACTTTGAGGGGAAGAATACATAGCAACTGTAAAAATGTAAAATAAAGTGAGTTCATCTGATTAGTCCACAATCTCTCTCTTTTCATTTGCATCTGGAAATTCTTAAGTAGACACATGGAAACTTGCAGCATGCACATTTTCTCCCTGTGTATCTGTCTGCATCTTCCATGCCATTTTCTTTTGTTAGGAACTAGTTGGTCAGAATGAGAATAATTTTAAAAATGTTTTAAAGACTTTATTATTTTAAGAACAGTTTTAGGTTCGTAGCAAAATGAAGAGGAAGAAACAGAGATTTCCCATATATCCCTCCTGTCCCCATCACCCAGCCTCCCCCATTATCAACACCTCTGACTGGAGTAGTACACTTGCTACAATTGATAAGCCTACACTGACACATGATTATCATCCAAAGCCCAGAGTCTGCATTAGGGTTCCTTTGGAGTTGTATGTCCTAGGGGTTAGGCAAATATGTAATGAGGTGTACACAGAAAATGAAAAATTTTAGGCCAATATCCCACTTTTCCTGTTGAGTATTAAGTATGAAGCAATTGTTGTGCCTTTTCCAAAGACAATCTGCCACAAGGAGCAATATGTAATCAGAATTTAAGAGGGAGGAAAACGGAAAACTCAAGAGTCCTGCTTTACATGCACACACAAACATTTTATAACTTCTGTTATACTTCAGAACATTATGCCACTGGATTCTGGGTTTCTGGATACCACATGGAAGTTCAACTGTAACTAGGAAGTACTTAGCTTAGGGTCAGGCAGGGTAGCCTTGGCTCTGTTTGCTAGAATTGGCTCAACTTGTGATGTATCAAAATTCAGAGTGACTATTTTTTGGGAATCATCCATCTGGACAGAGAAATTTTCTGATTTGTACTAAAGTGCAGCACAAGACCTCAGAACATGATGTTGAAGATAATCATACCCCCCTCTTTTGCAGCAAAAGCATTTTTTACACTGGAGAGCTCTGTTAGATTATGCCTAGTCGGTATTATCTATGGAGTTTATAAGTATGAGATGTTTTTTTTTCTTTTTTCTTTTTGTTTGTTTTCACTACTGTGTCAGTCCAAGGAATCATTGGGGAATTGGGAAATAAAGGAGGCTGGTGGGAACTGGAAAGACCTGAATACGCGGTTCATTAGAGAAAACAAAGTTCAGGGAAAGCAAAGCTCATGACTGAGAAAGCAAAGTTCACTACTGAGAAATTGCAGTGAGGGCTGGAATGGGATTGAAAGAGATGCAACTCTTTCATAGATAAGAGAAAGGTCATTTCAGGCACTAATTCACAAAAACAGTGCATCTGCCCTGGTTTTCCTTTCTTGAACAGCTGAAATACTACGTGGCATTGGACATGGCAAAAGTACATAATAGGATGAGGAGGTTAGTTTTGAAATTTGGACTAGGTCGAGATGTCTGATTCAGAGAAGTTAGTTGATCGTGGAGCAGTAGATGTGCACAATGGGTCTCGGCAGCTAAGGCAGGCAATGGGGAAGTCAGGCAACAGGGATCCGAAACCCAGAGGAGTGGTGTGGTGAACCCAGAGTCTAGACCTATAGGTCTGGGAAGAAAAGATCAATAACCCTGGTCAAAGATTCCAGGAAGGAAGGATTAGGATCTCAGCACAGGTCCTGAGTTGTGGGGTGTCAGGTACAAGAATGAAGCCTGATTCAAAGCTTGGTGCCACATACTCTTTTCTGTGTAGGCACAGAACTAATGTGCACTTTCGAGAAGGCCTGAGCATGCGGTTTACAGACTGTAAGTTCTGCCTGACCTAGGTGTGGTGTTTGAACAAATGGAGAGAAGTAAAATTCTGATGCATAATTCAAACTGAAATAATATTTATGATTATAAAGGAAAACAAGAGGGGCACTGCCAAAGTAGATGGTTATGCTCAGGTAAGAAAAAGGAATCCTCCTCAAAGTGTCATTTCTTTATATTAAAACTTAGAAATATTTTCTTATTCATTATTTCATTTATTCATTTGTGAAATATTTATTAAATATCTATTGCATGCCAATATGCTTAACATCTTACAAATTGGCTTTAATTAATAACTTTCATTATTTGTCTTCAATAATGAAGTCCATCTCTCTAATCATGTTAGCAATTGAAAATGGAGCCACTGCTGAGGTAAGTTCAAGCTCTGGGGAATTATGAAATTTACCAGAAAACACAGATGACAATAGAGAGAAACAAGATAAAGTTGTAAGAGCCTGAGGTGATGGTTTATGACTAAAATATTGATTTGAGAATGAATTAACTGAACCACTTAGCTATGATAATGGTGATGTTGGATATCCATATGGGAGTCGTGATTGATTGTACAGTCATATAGAAGTTGGTCAAAATCCCCAAACTGAATAAGAAGAAATCAATTGGTGGCTTCCTTTATATTTATTATTTGAAATAATTTTAGCAGGGAGTTCTGGACTAAAAAATGTAATGGCATTTTTTTTCTGGGCTCTGGCTCAAGTAGTTTGCCAGAAATAAAGTCTAAAATGCTCTCCTTACTTTCATATTTGTGACTTGTGGTTTCTGAGCCAGCCATTGTATTCTCCTGAGAGAATGACTGTTTTTATTTAGTTTTGCTTTTACCACAATGTGTGTGTGTGAGTGTGCATGAAAATACAGCATAGGACGTATTGGGGTTGCAAGTAATAAACCTAGAACTGAGGCATGCTCCTTTATAAGCAAAGACTATTTTGAGTAGCAAATTATTTTAAATTACAAATTCTATCCAGGTGGTATTGTAGTATTTTTCTTGGCCAAACTAAATGTGAGTTATTTTCATCAGATAAAAATTCTACTAAAAGGAGATAAGGTAGGGATTTGGAAAGAGAAGTGTTGTCTGTTTTTGTTTTGTTCTGGTAAAGATGAGGACTTTGAACAGCAAGTGGGCAAGACAATGATATTGGCAACAGGAAGAACTACAGAGAAGAGGGAAGGCAAGTGGAAGGTTCCAGAAGGGGAAGTGAGAAGATTCATGTTTGCCTTGGAACTGAAGTGCAGCTACACACTGACTCTTCTTCTCAAGTTAAATTATGAGCAGAATTTGTATTTATACATTCTGGTGTCCTTCAGTTTGATTCTTTATACTATAATCATGTTAATTCAGCCCAGTCTTTTTTCTGATGGGTTACTTCCTATCTTCTCTTCCCTTTAGTGGGAGGAGAAGAGGAAAAGATAAAAGGAAAAATAAACTAAAAATAAAAGTACTGTGAAAAATTTATGGCTGGGCTTGGTGGCTCACACCTTTAATCCCAGCATTTTAGGGGACCAAGGTGGATGGAACGCTTGAGTCCAGGAGTTTGAGATCGACCTGGGCAGCATGGTGAAACCTCCTCTCTACAAAAAATGCTAAACTTTAGCCAGCATGGTGGTGCAAGCTTGTAGTCCCAGCTACTTGGGAGGCTGAGGTTGGAGGATCATTTGAGCCCAAGAAAGTTGAGGCTGCAGTGAGCTGTGATCACACCATTGCACTGCAGCCTGGATGACAGAGTAAGAACCTGTCTCAAGACAAAACAAAAAAAGGAAATTTATGGCCGAGTGTGGTGGCTCATGCCTGTAATCCTAGCACTTTGGGAGGCCAAGGTGTTCGGATCACCCGAGGTCAGGAGTTTGAGACCAGCCTGTCCAACATGGTGAAACCCTGTCTCTACTAAAAACACGAAAACTAGTCAAGCATGGTGGTGTGTGCCTGTAGTCCCAGCCACTCAGGAGGCTGAGGCAGGAGAATCACTTGAACCTGGGAGGCAGAGGCTGCAGCGACCTGAGATTGTGCCACTGCACTTTAGCCTGGGCAACAGAGTGAGATTCTATCAAAAAAAAAAAAAAAGAAATTAATAAGAAATATTGATAGAGAGATCCAAGATGGCGGATTAGGAGCAGCTCAGGATTGCAGCTCCCAGTGAAAGTGCAGAGGGTGAGTGGACGCCGCATTTCCAGACGGATTTTTATTACCCCAGACC
The DNA here is from genome assembly GCA_963574635.1 of Cheracebus regulus. NCBI lineage: Eukaryota > Metazoa > Chordata > Mammalia > Primates > Pitheciidae > Cheracebus > Cheracebus regulus. Next base: position 72,673 of record CAUYQU010073351.1, read on the forward strand.
AGGAGATTCCCAGGCGGAGCAGCCCCAC
>CAUYQU010073352.1:0-17244 GCA_963574635.1 Cheracebus regulus
CTCTTTTTCTAAAATCTCTTCCTCTTTCTTTCTCTTTCATTTTTTCTTTCTTTTGCTGTTTCTTTCTTTCTCCTTTTCTCTCTTTTTCTAAAATCTCTTCCTCTTCCTCTCTTTCATTCTTTTTATTCTAAAAAAAAAAAAGAATGAGATCATGTAATTAGCTAATTACAGCTGAATGCCATCATCCTTAGCAAACTAATGCAGGAACAGGCAACTGAATACCACATGTTCTCACATATAAGTGGGACCTAAATGGTGAACACACATGGACACAAAAAGGAAAAACAGACACAGGTATCTCCTTCAGGTTGGAGGTTGGGGTGAGGGAGACAATCAGAAAAATATAACTACTGTGTACTAGGCTTAGTACCTGGGTGACAAAATAATCTGTACAACAAACTCCCATGATATGAGTTTACCTATATAAGAAACCTGCACATGTACCACTGAACCTAAAATAAAAGGATTTTAAAAAAGATACACAAATCAATGAGATAACATCTCACACTCATTGCAGTGGCTATTATTAAAAAGTCAAAAAATAACGGATGGTGGTGAGGCTGTGGAGCAAAGGGAACTCTTATACGCTGTTGGTAAGAATGTAAATTAGTTCAGCCATTGTGGAAAGCAATTTGGAGATTTCTCAAAGGACTTAAAACAGAATTGCCATTCAACACAGCAGTCCCATTGTTGGGTATACATCCCACCCCCCAAAAATAAATAATTCCACCAAAAGACACATGCATGTGTATGTTTATAGCAGAAGTATTCACAATAGCAAAGACATGGAATTAGCCTAAGTGCCTATTAATGGTGGATTAGGTAAAGAAAATTTGGTATATATGGTATATATATATATATACCATGGAAAATATGTACCATTAAAAAGAATGAAATCATGTCCTCTGTGGCAACACAGATGCAGCTGGAGGTCATTATCCAAAGTGAACTAACAAAGGAACAGAAAACCAAATACTGCATCTTCACACTTATCAGTGGGAGGGAGCTAAAGATCTGGGACACATGGACACAGATGGGAACAATAAACACTAGGGACTCCACAAGCGGGTAGCAGGGAGTAGTGAAAGAGTTGAAAAACTACCTATTGGGTACTATATTCACTACATGGGTGCTAAGATCAATCATACCCCAAACCTCAGTATCACACAATATACCAGTGCAACAAACCTACATATGTACCCCTGAATCAAAAACAGAAGTTGAAATTTATAAAATAATTTAAATAAGTAAATTAAGACATCAGTGTTCCAAAAATCAAAAATAAAGTAAAATGCAAGTTTAAATGGATTTCAACACAATATGTAAACAAATATTTACAATAAATTTGATCTTATAAAACTTATTTTGTAACCACATGTTAAAATTTTTGTTGTTGAAACTTTCTGGCATAAAATTAAAATAAACTGTTATTGATAGAAAAATAGAGAATATCTCATATAAAATAACTTTAAGATTATCTATAAGTTTTTTAATAACAAATATGCAAAAAGTGTGAGGAAAAAATTAAAACACAACTGAAAGACATAAAAATAGACAAATTGAAAGCCACTTTTTGACATTAGATAGGATGACTGGACATCATAAAAATATTAGTTCTAAGTTAATTGATAAACTTAATGCCAAAAATCCTAATAAAAATTCCAAGGATTTGCAGTATCATTAAAATTGATATTTAAGTTCATATATAAAAACAAACAAGCAAGAAAAACCAAAAAACTGAAACAAGAAAATAAAATTATTTATACTGAGGTGAGTTGAAGAAAAATAAAATAATAAACTGAGACAATATAACTAGGGAACATCATTATCAACAATAAAACATACATGGAAGCCTTTATAATTAAAAGAGTGACATACTGGTAGATGGAAGAGTAAATACATAAGTATAACAGAATAGAAAGTCCAAAAATGGGTCTAAATAGATGTGAATATTTAGTAGATGATAACAGTGGCATATCGAAACACTAAAGAAAATCAAATCACTAGAAAAAATGAATTTTTATTGGTTCACTGGGACAACTGCATAGAAATTTGGAAAAAGAAAAAATAATTCTATACCTTACAATATAAACAACACTTTATGCCAAATGATTTAGAGATCTAACTGAAAAACAATGACAGCATACTAAAAGAAAACATAGGTCATATCCTCTTTAAGTTTCATGTACACAAAGACATTCTAAATATGACTGAAAATTTGGAGGTCATAGCAGAAAATATTGATAAAGAGGAGGATCCAAGATGGCCAAATAGGAACAGCTCCAGAGTGCAGTTCCCAGCAAGAACAATGCAGAGGGTGAGTGCCCACTGCATTTCCAAACAAATTTTCACTGCCCACAGACCACAAGATTCCTGGGCCAAAAACCACCACGAGTTTTCAGCATGGCGGTTTCAGCTGGTGCCAGGTTGGCACACAGAAACTCACACAAATCTTGGCAGCTGCTTCAACTGGCACCTAGAATGCCTGGGAGACAGAGCTGCCCATTCAACTGAAAGGGAGGGGGCAGAGACAGGGAGCCAGGTGATCTGGCTCGGTGGGTACCACCCCCACAAAACAAGCAATCTGAAACACTCTGGATTGAGAATTTCACAGCAAGCACAGCTGGACCCAGGACTGTCCAGCTCAGTCGGGGGGAAGGGTGACCACCATTAGCAAGGCAGTCTGCCACTACCAAGGCAGTTCACATAGCAGCTTGACAGAGCCTGCAGCAGCTCAGCAACACCTCTGCTGGCAGATTGTGACTAGACTACTCTGTGCAGGGTAGGGCATCTATGATAAAAGGCAGCAGCATGACAGGAACTTATAAATAAAGCTGACCTTCCTAGGACAGACTACCTGGAAAAAGAGGTGGTTATGAGTTCTGCTGCAGCAAACTGAAAAGTACCTGCCCAGCAGCTCTGCATGGAACAGTGGAGCTCCCAGCACAGCACTGGAGCTCCTATAAGGGACAGACTGTCTCCTCAAGCAGCTCCCTAACCCCCATATACCCAAAGAGACACCTCATAAAGGAGAGCTCAGGCCGACATCTGGCAGGAACCCTTCTGGGATGAAGATAACCAAAGAAGAAACCAGCAGCAACCCTTACTGTTCTGCAGACCCCACGGGTGATTCCCAGGCAAGCAGGGTCTAGAGTGGACCTCCAGCAGTCCTACAGCAGAGGGGCCTTACTGTTAGAAGGAAAATTAAAAAACAGAAAGAAATAGCTTCAACATCAACAGAAAGGACATCCACTCAGAGACCCCATATGAAAGTCACCAACTACAAAGACCACAGGTAGATAAAGCCACTAAGATGGGAAGAAACCAGCACAAAAAGGCTGAAAACACCAAAAACCAGAATGCCTCTCCTCCTCCAAAGGATCACAATTCCTCACCAGCTAGGAATCAAAATGTATGGAGAATGAATCGATGAATTGACAGAAAAAGGCTTCAGGAGATGGGTAATAACAAACTTCTCAGAGCTAAAAGAACATGTGCTAACCCAATGCAAAGAAACTAAGAACGTAGAAAAAGGTTAGAAGAGATGCTAACTAGAATAAACAGCTTAGAGAAGAATATAAAGGACTTGATGGAGCTGAAAAACACAGCACAAGAACTTCACGAAGCATACACAAGTTTCAATAGTCAAATCGACCAAGCAGAAGAAAGGATATCAGAGAATGAAGATCAACTCAATGATATAAAATGAGAAGGCAAGATTAGAGAGAAAAAAAGTGAAAAGAAATGAACAAAGCCTCTAGAAAATATGGGCTTATGTGAAAAGACCTAATCCATGTTTGATAGGTGTACCTGAATGTGATGGAGAGAATGAATCCAAGCTGGAAAACACTATTCAGGATATTATCCAGGAGAACTTCCCCAACCTAGCAAGTCAGGCCACCATTCAGGTCCAGGAAATACAGAGAACACCACAAAGATATTCCTCAAGAAGAGCAACCCCAAGGCACATAATCATCAGATTCACAAGGGTTGAAATGAAGGGAAAAAATGCTAAGAGCAGCCAGAGAGGTCGGGTTACCCACAAAGGGAAGCCCAACAGACTCACAGTGGATTTCTCAGCAGAAACCCTACAAGCCAGAAGAGAGTGGGGGCCAATATTCAACATCCTTAAAGAAAAGAACTTTCAACCTAGAATTTCGTATCCAGGCAAACTAAGCTTCATAAGTGAAGGAGAAAGCAAATCCGTTATGGACAAGCAATTGCTGAGAGATTTCATCACCACCAGGCCCACCTTACAAGAGCTCCTGAAAGAAGCACTAAACGAGGAAAGGAACAACCAGTACCAGCCACTCCAAAAACATACCAAATGGTAAAGACCATTGACACAATGAAAAAAATGCATCAGCTAATGGGAAAAACATCCAGCTAGCATCAAAATGGCAGGATCAAATTCACACATAACAATATTAACCTTAAATGTAAATGGGCTAAATGCCCCAATCAAAAGACACAGACTGACAAATTGGATAAAAAGTCAAGACCCACTGGTGTGCTGTATTCAGGAAACGCATCTCACGTGCAAGGACACACATAGGCTCAAACTAAAGGGATGGAGGAAGATTTATCAAGCAAAGGGAGAGCAAAAAAAAAAAAAAAGGCAGGGCTTGCAATCCTAGTCTCTGATAAAATGGACTTTAAACCAACAAAGATCAAAAGAGACAAAGAATAGCATTACATAATTGTAAAAGGATCAATGCATCAAGAAGTGCTAACTATCCTAAATATGTATGCACCCAATACAGGAGCACCCAGGTACATAAAGCAAGTTCTTAACAACTTACAAAGAGACTTAGACTCTCACACAATAATAGTGGGAGACTTTAACACTCCACTGTCAATATTAAACAGATCGAGACAGAAAATTAACAAGGATATCCAGGACTTGAATTCAGATCTGGACCAAGCGGACCTAATAGACATTTACAGAACTCTCCACCCCAAATCCACAGAATATACGTTCTTCTCAGCACCGTATTGCACCTACTCTAAAATTGACCACATAATTGGAAGTAAATCACTCCTTAGCCAATGCAAAAGAATGGAAATCATAACTAACAGTTTCTCAGACTACAGGGCAATCAAATTAGAACTCAGAATTCAGAAACTAACTCAGAACCGCACAGCTTCATGGAAACTGAACACCTGGCTCCTGAATGTCAACTGGAAAAACAATGAAATGAAGGCAGAAATAAAGATGTTCTTTGAAACCAACGAGAATGAGGACACAATGTACCAGAATCTCTGGGACACATTTAAAGCAGTGTCTAGAGGGAAATTTATAGCAATAAATGCCCATATGAGCAGCGAGAAAAGATCTAAACTCAATGCCCTATTGTCAAAATTGAAAGAGCTAGAGGAGCAAGATCAAAAAAACTCAAAACCTAGTAGAAGACAAGAAATAGCTAAGATCAGAGCAGAACTGAAGGAGATAGAGACAAAAAAAAGCCCTTCAAAAAATCAATAAATCCAAAAAACCAATAAATCTTTTTGAAAAGATCAACAAAATAGACAGACCACTAGCCAGTTAATAAAAAAGAAAATGGAGAAGAATCAAATAGATGCAATTAAAAACGATAAAGGGCATATCACCACTGATTCCACAGAAATACAAACTACAATCAGAGATTACTACAAACAACTCTATGCACATAAACCAGTAAACCTGGAAGAAATGAATAAATTCCTGATCACTTGCACCTTCTCAAGCCTAAACCAGGAAGAAGCTGAAACCTTGAACAGACCAATAACAAGGGCTGAAGTTGAGGCAGCAATTAATAGCCTACCAACCAAAAAAAAGTCCAGGTCAAGACGGGTTCACAGCTGAATTCTACCAGACATACAAAGAGGAGCTGGTACCACTCCTTCTGAAACTATTCCAAACATTACAAAAAAGAGGGAATCCTTCCCCAGTCATTGTATGAGACCAACATCATCCTGATACCAAAACCTGTCAGAGACTCAACAAAAAAAGAAAACTTCAGGCCAATATCCACGATGAACATAGAGGCAAAAATCTTCAATAAAATACTGGCAAACCAATTGCAACAGCACATCAAAAAGCTTATCCATCACGATCAAATAGGCCTCATTCCAGGAATGTAAGTCAGGTTCAACATACAAAAGTCTATGAATGTAATCCACCACATAAACAGAACCAAAGACAAAAACCACGTGATTATCTCAATAGATGTAGAGAAGGCCTTTGACAAAATTCAACAGCTCTTTATGCTAAAAACTGTCAATAAACTAGGTATTGAAGGAACATATCTAAACACAATAAAAGCTATTTATGACAAACCTAAAGCCAATATCATAGTGAATGGGCAAAAACTGGAAGCATTCCCTTTGAAATCCGGCACTAGACAAGGATGCCCTCTCTCACACGCCTATTTAAGGTAGTATTGGAAGATCTAGCCAGAGCAAATTAGGCAAGAAAAAAAAAAACAAAGCGTATTCAATTAGGAAAAGAGGAAGTCAAACTGTATTTGCAGATGACATGATTGTATATTTAGAAGACCCTATCATCTCAGCCCAAAATCTCCTTAACCTGATAAGCAACTTCAGCAAAGTCTCAGGATACAAAATCAAAGTGCAGAAATCACAAGCATTCCTATACACCAATAACAGACTAACAGAGAGCCAAATCTTGAGTGAACTCCTATTCACAATTGCTACAAAGAGAATAAAATACCTAGGAATACAACTAACCAACTAACAAAGGATGTAAAGGACCTCTTCAAGGAGAACTACAAACCACTGTTCAAGGAAATAAGAGAGGACACAAACAGATGGAGAAACATTCCATGTTCATGTTTAGGAAGAATCAATATTTTGAAAATGGTCATACTGCCCAAAGTAATTTACAGATTAAATGCTATCCTGATCAAGCTACCATTGACCATCTTCACCGAACTGGAGAAAACCACCTTAAACTTCATATGGAACCAAAAGAGAGCCTGCATAGCCAAGCCAATCCTAAGCAAAAAGAACAAAGCCAGAGGCATCACGCTACCAGACTTCAAACTATGCTACAAGGCTACAGTTATCAAAACAGCATGATACTGGTACCAAAAGAGAGATGTAGACCAATGGAACAGAACAGAGGCCCTTGAGGCAACACCACACATCTACAACCATCTGATCTTTGACAAATCTGACAAAAACAAGCACTGGGGAAAGGATTCCCTGTTTAATAAATGGTGTTGGGAAAACTGCTAGCAGTGTGCAGAAAGCAGAATCTGGACCCCTTCCTGACACCTTACACTAAAATTAACTCCAGATGGATTAAAAACTTAAACATAAGACCTAACACCATAAACCCCTAGAAGAAAACCTAGGAAAAACCATTCAGGACATAGGAGTAGGCAAGGACTTCATGACTAAAACACCAAAAGCATTGGCAACAAAAGATGAAATAGACAGATGGGACCTAATTAAACTCCAGAACTTCTGTACAGCAAAAGAAACAATCATTAGAGTGAACCAGCAACCAACAAAATGGGGAAAAAATTTTGCAGTCTACCCATCAGACAAAGGGCTAATATCCAGAATCTACAGAGAACTAAAACAGATTTACAAGAAAAAAACAAACCCATCCAAAAGTGGGCAAAGGATATGAACAGACGCTTTTCAAAAGAGGACATATATGAGGCCAACAAACACATGAAAAAATGCTCATCATCACTGATTATTAGAGAAATGCAAATCAAAACCACATTGAGATACCACCTCATGCCAGTTAGAATGGCGATCGTTAAAAAATCTAGAGACAACAGATGCTGGAGAGGATGTAGAGAAATAGGAACACTTTTACACTCTTTGTGGGAGTGTAAATTAGTTCAACCATTGTGGAAGACAGTATGGCAATTCCCCAAGGACCTAGAAATAGAAATTCCATTTGACCCAGCAATCCCATTACAAATCATTCTATTATGAAGACACACGCACACGTATGTTCATAGCGGCACTGTTTACAATAGCAAAGACCTGGAACCAAACCAAATGCCCATCGACGATAGACTGAACAAGGAAAATGTGACACATATATGCCATGGAATACTATGTAGCCATAAAAAGTGATGAGTTTGTGTCCTTTGTGGGAACATGGATGAACCTGGAAACTATCATTCTCAGTAAACTGACACAAGAACAGAAAATCAAACACTGCATGTTCTCACTCATAGGCAGGTGTTGAACAATGAGAACACATGGACACAGGGAGGGGAGCACCACACACTGGGGTCTGTTGGGGAGGGCCAAGGGAGAGACAGCAGGGAGGGATAACATGGGGAGAAATGCCAGATGTAGGTGACAGGGGGATGGAGGCAGCAAACCACATTGTCATGTGTGTACCTATCCAACAATCCTGCATGATCTGCACATGTACCCCAGAACCTAAAGTACAATAAAAAATAATAAAAAAAAAGAAAAAGAAAAAGAAAATATTGATAAAATTGAGTAAATAAAACAGAAACTGTTTGCAAGAAAATGAAGATAAGTCAAAGGAAAACTGATAATGGGGAAAACATATTTGCAACATATCCCAAACACAAAGGGCTAATATACATTGTATATAAGTATATATATATATATATGTATGTGTGTGTGTGTGTTAATATACATATACACACACACACACTTACATACATACACACACACACACAATTGAGGAGAAACGTACCAAACACCTGAGAGAAAAATAGGAGAAAGTATATATGTAATTCACATAAACATGTAAAAAGTGACTTACAACATACAAAAAATATTCAAGCTTACTTCATTCCTCACCTATCAAGCTGGAAAAATTTTAAAGTACAAAAATACATTTTGTTGGTGAGGCCAGGAGGAAAAAGCCACTCTTACCCACTGCTAGCAGAAATGCAAATTGTCAAAATTTTTCCGGAGATAAATTTAGCAATACCTAATGAAGCTACATATGCCCTTACATTTTGCTAAAAATTTCACTTTAGAAATCTATCTAGCAATTAAATCCAACAATAAAAATGCAAATGATCAAGGTTATTCACTGTGGAATAGTTTCAATTGCAAAGCATTAGAAACAACCTAAATGCACATACATAGGAAAGTGATTAGACATAGACTATACATATATACAGTGGAGTACTATGCAGTCATAAAAGAGAATGAGTAATTTCCAGTTTCTGTTTGGCATGTTAGGAGCTTGGAGGTTGTCACTTCACCTTAACAAGTAATAGGCTGACCAAACTGAAAAACAAACAACTCTTTTTAACTGTCAGAAAAGTGAAATCAAAGGGAAAATTATTGCCCCAAAAATCAGAGAGGCAGACATATGAATACAGAGAATCATAATTTACTGGAGTAAAAACCTCAAAGCAGAACCTCAGCATGAACCAGTACCAGGGTAGAAAAACCTGAACTGTAATTGACAAATTATTGGAGGCTTCAAGTGGACAAGTCTGGGAGTAAAAACTCTGGGGATATGTCTAATAATGGGGAAACATGGTTATGAGTTTTACCTCACAGATTCTCACAGTGAACATTGGGGGAAAAAAATCCTCCCATGCTTCTGAAAAGGAGAGGCAAAAAGGAACCATTTTTTAATATGCCAGAGCATTTTGTTTTTCTTAATAAGGTCTGCCTCAAGAGAAACTATTTTACCAGAGCCTAAACTATTAGCATTTTATCAGAGTCTAACTGACCTGGGAGAGAAAAATACCCAAATCTAGCCCCCTGGAGCCTTCCACATAAGGAAAGAAAAAGGAAAATCAAACTTGGCAGGCGCGGTGGCTCACACCTATAATCCCAGCACTTTGGGAGACTGAGGTAGGTGGATCACCTAAGGTCAGGAGTTCAAGACCAGCCTGACCAACATGAAGAAACCCTGTCTCTATTAAAAATACAAAATTAGCCAGGCATAGTAGCACACACCTGTAATCCCAGCTACTCGGGAGGCTGAGGCAGGAGAATCGCTTGAACCTGGGAGGCGGAAGTTGCAGTGACCCGAGATGGTACCATTGCACTCCAGCCTGGGCAACAAGAATGGAACTCCATCTCAAAAAAAAAAAAAAATCAAACTCAGTATTACTCTAGCCATCCTATCCTAGGGCAGAAAGGATTGAGAAGCATTGGTGAGGTTCACATTTTTAGAAGCCCAGGCTAAGACCTAAGTTATAGAACCATGGACCACTTCCCTTCCCCCACATTTTACCACCAAACCACTGTAAAAACACTTACCAGAGTTCTTATTATCCAGTACCTTATGTCTAGCTGTTAAAAAAAGTTACAAGGTAAAATGAAGGTCAAAATACATAATTTAAAGAGACAGAGCAAGCATTAAAACCACACTCAGATATGGTAGTGATGCTGGAATTGTAAGATCAGAAATTTAAAACAATTATTCTTCATATGCTATACACCAAAAATCTCCAAGTTCACAGCCAAATCAAGAAAACAATCCCATTCACAATAGCTACAAAAGAATAAAATATCTAGGAATACAGCTAACCAGGGAAGTTAAAGATCTCTACAATAAAAACTACAAAATACTACTGAAGCAAATCAGAGATGACACCAAGCAATGGTATAATATTCCATGTTTGACATCTGTCAGAAGGGCTAGCACTAAAAAGTCAAAAAAAAAAAATGCTCGTGAGGTTGCAGAGAAATAGGAATGCTTATACACTGCTGGTGGGAATGTAAATTAGTTCAGTTACTGTAGAAAGCAGTCAGTCTGGAGATTTCTCAAATACCTTAAAATGGAACTACCATTTGACCCAGCAATCCCATTATTGAGTATATACACAAAGGAATATAAACTGTTCTACCATAAAGACACATGCATGTGTATGTTCATCATAGCACTATTCACAACCACAAAGACATGAATTCAACCTAAATGCCTAGCAATGTTGACAGGATTTAAAAAATGTGGTACATATACACCATGGCATACCACACAGCCATAAAAAAGAACAAGATCATGCCCTTCACAGCAACATGAATGGAACTGGAGCTCATTATCCTAAGTAAACTAATTTAGGAACAGAAAGCAAATAGTACATGTTCTCAATTATAAGTGGGAGCTAAACATTGAGTACATATGAATACGAAGAAGGGAACAACAGACACCAGCACCTACTTGAAAGTGGAGAGTGGGAGGAGGGTGTGGATCAAAAACTGCCTATCAGGTACTATGCTTATTATTTGGGTAATGAAACAATGTGTACACCCAATCTCCATGATGTGCAATTTACCTATATAACAATCCTACACATGTACCCCCGTACCTAAAATACATTTTTTTAGAAAAGCCTTTGAAAAATATGGGATTATGTAAGGTGATCTAACCTTCGATTCATTAGCACTCCTGAGAGAGAAGAGAAAGTAAACAAATTGGAAAACATATTTGAAAATATAACCCAGGAAAATTTCCCCAATCTTACTAGAGAGGTCCACATGCAGATAACAGAAATACAGAGAACTCCTGCAAGATACTATACAAGATGACTATCCCCAAGGAACACAGTCATCAGTTTACAAGGTCAGCACAAAATTAAAAAATCTTAAAGAGTCATATTACCTATAAAGAGAATCCCGTCAGACTAACAGTGGACTTCTCAGCAGAAACTGTATAAACCAGAAGAGATTAGGGGCCTATTTTCAACATTCTTGAAGAAAATCCAGCCAAGAATTTCATAGCCTGCTAAACTAAGCTTCATAAACAAAGGAGAAATGAAGTCTTTGCCAAGTGAGCAACTACTAAGAGAATTCATCAACACCAGACTGGCCCTACAAGAGATGCTTAAGGGAGTTCCAAACATGGTAATGAAAGAATAATACTTGCTACCACAAAAGCACACATAAGTACATAGCCCACAGATCCTATAAAGCAACTACACAATCAAGACCACAAAGCAACTAGCTAAGAATACCACAATAGGAAAAAAAAAAGCTTACATATCAATATAAAGCTTGAGTGTAAATGACCTAAATCCTCCACTTAAAAGACATGGAGTGGCAAATTAGATAAGAAAACAAGACTCAACTTTCTGCTGTGTTCAAGAGATATATGTCACATGTAATGACACCTATAGGCACAATTTAAAGGGATGGAGAAAGATCTATCATGCAAATAAAAATCAAAAAACAGCAGAGGTCATTATTTTTGTATCAAATAAAACAGACTTTAAACCAGCAACAGTAAAAAAGGACAAAGAACAGTATTACATAATGATAAAGTGTGTGATTCAAGATATAACTGTCCTAAATATATATGCACCCAAAATTGGAGCACCCAGATTTATAAAAACAATCACTACTAATCTTAGGAAATGACTTAGCCACACAGTAATAATGCGGGACTTCTATGCCCTATTGAAAGCATTAGACAGATCATCAAGGCAGAAAACTAACAAAGAAATTCTGGACTTAAATTTGACACTTGACCAGTTAGGCCTAATATAGATTGACAGAATATTCCACCCAACAACCAGAGAATATACATTCTTCTCATTTCCACATACTCTTAAGATTGACTACATATGCAGTCAAAAAGCAAGTCTTAGCAAATTAAAAAAAAAAAAAATCAAAATCATGGCCAGGTGCAGTGGCTCACGCTTATAATCCCAGCACTTTGGGAGGTCGAGGCAGGCGGATCACGAGGTCAGAAGATCAAGACCATCCTGGCTAACATGGTGAAATCCCATCTCTAGTAAAAATACAAAAAATTAGCCAGGCATAGTGGCAAGGGCCTGTAGTCCCAGCTACTAGGGAGGCTGAGGCAGAAGAATCGCTTGAGCCTGGGAGGCAGAGGTTGCAGTGAGCTGAGATCGCACCACTATACTCCAGCCTGGGCGACAGAATGAGAAGCAGGACTCCATCTCAAAGTCAATAAATAAATAAAAATAAAAATCATATCAATCATCTTCTCAGATCACAGTGGAATAAAAATGGAAATCAAAACTGACAAAAACTCTCAAAACTACACAGATACATGAAAACTAAATAACTTGCTCCTGAATGACTACAGGGGAAATAACAAAATTAAGACAGAAATTAAAACATTTCTTTGAAACGAATGAAAATAGAGACACAACATACCAAAACCCCAAGGATGTGGCAAAAGTGTAGTGCTTAAAGTCTACATCAAGAAGACAAATAGATCTCAAAGTAACAAGCTAATGTAACACCTAAAGGGACTAGAAACTCAGAAAAACACTAAACCCAAAGTTAGCAGAAGGAAATAAATAACTAAAATCAGAGCAGAACTAAATAAAATGGACAGTAAAATAAATAAATAAATAGAATCAACAAAATAAAAATTTTGTTCTTGGAAAGGATAGAAAACATTAATAGGCTGCTAGCTAGATTTTTTTAAAAAATTGTTTCATTTGGGAAAAGTGCTTCTTACAAAAGGGCAGCTGCAAAATACAGAGACCTCTGCAACAATTACTTGTTTTTCTTAAAGTGAAACAATGGGTGGGATCCAAGGAATCAAAGCAGTAGATGGCCGAAGAGGAGAATCCCAGAATTACATTCAGGAAACAGAGTGACAAAACACAACGGTAAAATTTGCAATCAAGGAATTCTTCCAAGAACTTAACTTTAGCTGATCTTTGGGATTCCCAAGCCCTCCCCTTCAGTGGAAAAGTATGACTTATTACTACAAACCCATTGCTCCACTACAACAAACACCCTAGATCAGAGTTTTGAATCACATCTCTCTACCTGAAAGCTCAGGGGTGGAAAGAGGCAAATATCCACGAAAACAAACACAAAAACCTGACAACAAAATGCCCCAAATGAGGACAAAGCTTTTTCAGAAAGTGCCTGTACTGGAAAGGATAGATCATAAAACATTAAATACAACTGTGTAGCCAAGTGCCAGTTTGTGTTAATATATGGAATAAATGGGTAGTTTTAACCTCTATGGCTAACCCCATTTCTCTATATATAGACAGAGCTAGTACTGCTGTATGGACAACTACCAATATACTGCTTTGTTCTTTAAGATCTATCTGCCACACAAGTCTTAAACCACTAAACCGGGTTTTTCTACTAAGGCTAAAAATACTGCATCTGTGCAGAGATGAGAAGCTTATCACACACCCACACTCACATACACCAATGTCAGCCCTCGGGAGTCAACTTCCAACTTAGCATTGATGTTACGCTTCTATGTCTTTTATAAATATTCTTTCTCCATTTTTCTATCATGCAAAACAGCAGAAATCTCGACACAATCACACCTAGTTCTGGTTACCCAGTAGTACTAATTGTGTGCAATTAAACAAGAGACCAAAACCACAGAACAAGTGCATGTGGTAGGGAGTACAGGGTAGGAAGCAGATATAAAAACACAGATGTGCAGATTTCACCAGAAATCTCAGGAATCGATGTCCCATGTCTGGAGCAGAAGGCTCTTGGCCAGCTTAGGTACCTTCACCCATCCCTCCTATTCTTGGACCCCAAAGCAGGGCCACTGCTTTTACTTTCAAACTTGGGGTCCTCAAAATGAGTGTATGAAAAGTTCATAAACACAATCTGGTTGAAAACAGATGATGCAACACACCTACACTAACTGTCTGATGTTAAATTTGTGTTACAAAAACTAACTTTAAGACTTATTTTTGAAACTTTTTTCAACAGGGAAAACAACAGCTCCTCAAGGAAAGGTGAGGGGTTGAGAAGACAGACCCTGGGTAAAAATTCTTAATGACAGCACCTGGAGTTGATAGGCCCGCCTCAGAGAGAACACATGCACTGCCATACCACCACAGGGAACAGCTGCTGCCTGGGTCAGCAGACCAGTTCACACACCACACAAGGTTGCTATAGATCCAAGTCATAAAAAATCTTCCAGATCATCATGAAACAACTCCCACTGATCTTCAGAGTCTGTCAGTTTGTCATCCCCACCTGCAGTCAAAAGCATAAGCAACATCTCACCCAGCTCAAAGGTGACAACATCTTCTTCGATGTCAAAGGGATTGCTGTTCTCTCTTTCCCCAATGAGTTCCCAGAAGTGGTTCCTTTGTTGGGCCCGGTATCTCCTTGATGTTCCCACTTTCTGTCTCTGTGGATCCTCTCTACAGCCATCAGGGTATGCATGCTTCTAAAAACAGTTCCCTCAAAATGGGCAGCTCCCATGTTCTTTAAAATACCTGCGTGCCTTGTTGTTTATTGCCTCTTTGTATTTCTAAACGAGTTTCTTCTTCTCTTCTTTCTTCTCCACCCGGTACTCACTTGGAATGACAAAGTTAGATGTGATGGGGCATTCTGGGCAGGACTTTATGATCTCACTCTCAAATTGCTTAGCACTCCTCCACTTGCGAATGCACTTGAGACAGTAGGTGTGGTTGCAGTTGGAGAGGACCCCAAAGCAGTGCTCACTGGGGTTGGCTTTCTCATAGACCACCCCCATGCAGATCCCACACACCATGTCCTTGCTGCGCTGCACAGCAAATGAAAGTTCCATGTCCTTCTCATGGGCCTCAATGCACCATTTTATGTGCTGTAATCTCTGGGTAGCATCTATCGGATGCAGGACCTGTAGCCCACACATGTCATGTGAGTCTCCATGGAGACACACACAGTTCTCCCCGTATCGGCACTCTCCAACTGCAGCATAGGGGCACAGCTGCTCCTTTGTTTCCACCGCAGTTTGCTCTTTCTCTGATTCTTCCTTGGTGACTGAGCTCTGCAGGGGTGCTTCAGTGCAGGAAGGTGCAGTACTGCCACAGTAGGGTTGCCCAGGAACAAACTCAATAGCATTCACCCTGTCCTCTGAACCTACTCCTACAGTTGCAAATTTGAATTTCTTGACTCAGCTTCGCCTGTATTTGCTTCAACTATCAATGAGAGACTTGAGGAAGCAGCAAGGGATGACTTTGTAGTTAGCTCTGTACAGTTGCTTCTTCCTGTTTCAATGGCTTGCTATGTTCATATCTGCAGCGGTCTCCATAAACACAGTACCCTTGCTGAAAATACTTGCACACTACACCATACGAACTGTCAGAGAGGTCATGCAAGTATCCACAGTTATCTCCGTCTTCAAACCCCATGCATAATATAACAGCAAGGTGACCTGTTCAGTCCAGCCAGCAGCTGCCACCGCTGCCGTGGTGGCTGTGGCTACCCAGCTGTGGCTGCTGTCGCTGCCACCACCCCAGGAATGGGGCTGTGACTGTGGGGATCGGGTCGGAGAGGCTGCTGCCGCCAACGCCACTGCCACTCCTGCTCCTAATGTTGTGGCCGTTGCTCTGGGAGCTGCAGCCTCTGCCATTACTGTTTATTTCACACAGCTAAGGCTCGGAACTTCCAGGATCATACAGTTCCGGTCCGGCTGCTGGGAGAAGACCACGAGGCCAGGCAGGGGGAGGGGAGGGAAACTGAGGTACCCACCCGGTCCCCGCGGGCTCTGCTTGCTAGATTTTATTTATTTATTTATTTAATTTACTGTGGTGCAGAATCTGGCACTGTCGCCCAGTCTGGAGTGCAGTGGTGTGATCTCAGCTCACTGCAACCTCCGCCTGCCAGGTTCAAGCAATTCTTCCTGCCTCAGCCTCCCGAGCAGCTGGGATTACAGACGCCTGCCACCACACCTGGCTAATTTTTGTATTTTAGGAGAGACGGTGTTTCATCATGCTGGCCAAGCTGGTCTTGAACTCCTGACTTCAGGTGATCCGCCTGCCTCCACCTCTCAAAATGTTGGGATTAAGGCCTGAGCCACCACGCCTCACCCGCCCTAGCTAGATTTTTAAAAAAGAGAAAGCCTGGCGTGGTGGCTCATGCCAGTAATCCCAGCACTTTGGGAGGCCGAGGTGGGCAGGTCATTTGAGATCAGGAGTTCCAGCCCAGCCTGGCCAACATGGTGAAACCTCTTCTCTACTAAAAATACAAAAGTTAGCCAGGCATGGTGGTGTGCGCCTGTAATCCCAGCCTCTCTGGAGGCTGAGGCAGGAGAATCACACTTGAAACTGGGAGGTGGAGGTTGCAGTGAGCCAAGACTGTGCCACTGCACTCCAGCCTGGGCAAAAGAGTGAGACTCCATCTCAATAATAATAATAAATAAAGAGCATCACCATAATGAAGAATCTACAACAACTAATGGGCAAAACAGCCAGTTAGCATTACCAGAAGCTGTGATTTTCGTCTCTGATAAAACAGACTTTAAAACAACAAAGAACACAAGAAACAAAGCGGGACATTACATGGTGGTGAAAGGATCAATGCAACAAGAAG
>CAUYQU010073355.1:0-24505 GCA_963574635.1 Cheracebus regulus
TGCCGCGCTGGGGCACCAGCAAAACAGCCGCGCCGGCCAAAAGAGTCGCGCTGGCGACCCGTGTGGCTCCTCTGCCGGGAATCACCCGGTCTGTGGGCAACAAAAATTCATCGGAAAGTGCGGCGTCCACTCGTTCTCTGCGCTTTCACTGGGAGCTACATTCATGAGCTGTTGCTAATCGGCCCTCTTGGATCTCTCCCAGAATAGTATTTTTAATGCAGAGGAACTTGCTATTTATAGAAGACCTATTTGAAACTTTTTAAGGAAAATTGCTGTTTCTTAATTTATCCTTTCTATAAATTTATATTTTTATATATCAGGATTGCCTAAATCAAGTTAAATGGTATAAAGTTCTTTACTGGTGAAATCCTCAAAGGGCCTCAAAAATTGGTCAGAGATAGCCCTAGCTTTGGAAATCTAGATGGGATTGTAGGAAGTAGTTGGGCAAAGCTGGATGGGGATGATAGTGATTGTCAGGTTTATCTGGTTTTGTTAGGTGCTTGGGTGAAGGGAATCAGGGACTCTGCCAAGGAAAGGCTGAGTTAGACCTGCTAGCTAAGGAGATAATGGACTTTTATTCACACTTGATCAAATATTTGTGTCCTCATCCTGTGCAGCTAAATCTCAGTATTGACCAGACCAGTGGTCCTCTCTCATCCTCAGACATTTAATATGTTACAGCTGAAATAGAATCATGAGTTAGAACATCATGCATCAGATCCTGGCCGCATGCATAAGAGCCCTCATTGAAGAGGAAGTTCAATCATAATCAAGTTGATCCCTTTAAAAATGAATGAACCACAAGCCTCCATTAGTAATACTGAAGGCTCCCCCATCCTATTGATTTACAGTTTTCAGTTAATTATAGTGATTCCAATCTCAAAGCCTTCTAACATATGTCCTATAACAAAAGATTAAGTGGCGACATACCAACAATAAACTATGAACTGTAAATACCATATTTATGAATTAGACTTTCAGGTCTTTCTTGCTCTTTTAAATTATCATCTTCATCTTCTTTTCCATATCTTCAGTCTGTATTCTGCAGCCAATTAGTTAGAAAAGGTAGTCAAAACTGAGTGAAGAGACCAGCAGGACTGACATGGGTCACCTGTATTTGTCCTAATTCTTGGCTACAGACAACTCCAGGAGGTTATTTGGGAGTTGAGTAAGGAGATGGTAGAGTTGGATGAGAAAGTGTGTCTGGGCCAGGCGCAGTGGCTCACGCCTGAAACCCCAAAACTTTGGGAGGCTGAGGTGAGTGGATCTCCTGAGGTCAGGAGTTTGAGACCAGCCTGGCCAACATGATGAAACCCCGTCTCTACTCAAAATACAAAAATTAAGCAGGCATGGTGGCAGACACCTGTAATCCCAGTCACAGGAGGCTGAGGCAGGAGAATTGCTTGAACCCAGGAGGCCAAGGTTGCAATAAGCTGAGATTACAATGAGCCAAGATCGTGCCATTGTACTCCAGCCTGGGCAACAAAAGCGAAACTCTGTCTCAAATTAAAAAAAAAAAAAAATGTCCAGATGGTCACAA
The DNA here is from genome assembly GCA_963574635.1 of Cheracebus regulus. Lineage (NCBI taxonomy): Eukaryota > Metazoa > Chordata > Mammalia > Primates > Pitheciidae > Cheracebus > Cheracebus regulus. Next base: position 1,541 of record CAUYQU010073355.1, read on the forward strand.
AGTCTACCACTCCTGGAAATGCACCTCTGAGTCACAAAACGAAGGGCTACTTATTCTCGAAGCATTGCATATTTTATTGCATTAGAACTTATCACTATTAGCTGCCTGGCTTGTAAGAATATATATATTCAGATTTGAAATAGTACTTGTGGAGAGTTGTTACACAAGCATTATCTTTAGAATCACAGCTTAGCTCTTTAGTTATATAGAAAGGAGAAAATGCAGAGGAAGCCGGATGTCAGTAGACAGCAAGAAGAATTAAAGATGGAACGATCTGGATATGGCCACTTATAAACTCATTTTGAAATTTCCAGGAACTGAGAACAAGTCAGGCACTCAGAAGAGAGGACGAGTTGCCTAGGAAAAATTTCAAAGCTATTTTTCAGAACTATTAATTATTTAGAAAGAATCAGACCTCTAAGAATGTCCCTTTCTGCCCTGCCATTCTATGCAGAGTGGATGAAAAACAGATTATGTGTTCTGTTGTACAAACTGTGTTCCTTGGTGCCCTAAAGTTCCCTAGAGATGGTTCAAGTCCTCCTGAATATTCCAAGGGAGATCTGAAGAGTAAGTGATAGGACTGTTGAGCTCCCTGCCTGGCCCTCCCTTCTTCCACCACGCAAGTTCTGCTTTTTCAGATTTTATAAATTAGGAATGTTTGTAATATTTTTTAAGATGAGATTTCCACTGCTAAGAGAAGTTTTAAAAACCCTGAGTTAAAGTGTACTTAAAACCAAGACTTACATAATCACATGGCAGAGATATCTATTAAATATGTTTCTGCTGAGTTCAAAACTAAGCAACACTTTTGAATTAGGCTGTTCTTGCTTTGCTGCAAAGAAATACCGGAGACTGGGTAATTTAATAAAGAGGTTTAATTGGCTCACAGTTCTGCAGGCTGTACAAGCATGATGCTGACATCATTGGGCTTCTGGGGAGGCCTCAGGGAACTTTTACTCGTGGTGGAAAGCGAAGTGGAAGCAGGCACATCACATGGCAAAAGCAGGAGCAAGAGAGAGTAGGGGGAGAGGTGCAACACACATTTATATTATTATTATTATTATTATTATTGTTATTATTATTATCTTGGGGACAGAGTCTCATTCTTTCACCAGGCTGAAGTGCAGTGGCCCTATCTCGGCTCACTGCAACCTGTGTCTCCTGGGCTCAAGTGATTCTCTTGCCTCAGCCTCCCAAGTAGGTGGGACCACAGGTGCACATGCCACCATGCCCAGCTAATTTTTTTTTTCCTTTTTTTCTCTCTCTTTCTCTCTCTCTTTCTTTTTTTTTTTAAGTAGAGACAAGTTTTCACCATGTTGCCCAGGCTGATCTCAAACTCCTGAGCTCAGCAATCAGCAATCTACCCACGTTGGCCTCCCAAAGGGCCTGGATTACAGGCATAAGCCACCATGCCCAGCCCTGCAACACACTTTTAAAAGATCTCACAAGAACTCACTCACCATCTCGAAGACAGCACCAAGCCATGAGAGATCCACCCCAACGATCCAAACACCTCCCACCAGGCCCCACCTCCTGCATTGGGGGTTACAATTCAACAAGAGGTTTGGGCCAGGACAAATATCCAAACTATGTCAACTTTAAACATTTTCTGGAATCATTCCATGACCTGAGAAGAGAAATAGAAATGATGGAGGAGAGGGAATCTGGAAACCTGGGCTTTGGATTTGGTTCTACCGGAATCTACCATGTCGTAGTCAATCACCCAACCTGGTATCTTGGGAATAAGTATGCATTAATTATCTGACACTTTATTAATATACTAACACATAGACCTGAGAGTAAGCTGTGACCCCATTCCAGTTTATTTAAGTGTGAGCTCAGTCTATTAGGGTCTATTTGGTAGCCTGCTTTTTAATTAAAGAGCCTACCTATTGTGAAGAGAGCACATTTTAGGGAACTGACAGATAATCAAAAGCATTTTTAACTCCTTCAAGAGTCAGATCCAAGAGACTGTCTATAATAATAAAAATAGAAATACGAAAGAAAGCTGCCCAACAATAATCTAGGCAACATTGACTGTATTGAAAAATTTAAAGGATGTTTACGAGAGATTTGTAATAACATAGAGAATGAATGTTATAATATGAATTGAAAATATCACTGTACAAAATTTGCATGAGATTATGGTCACAGCTATGTAAAATTTTAAAACTATTCAGAGGAAAAATAATGGAAAGAAATACATGAAATTTTAATTTTTCACTGACAAAACTGTTTTTTTTTTCCTCCTTTCAGGATGTGGTTTTTTTTTTAAATAGCATTTTTTTTTCTTTGAGATGGAGTTTCAGTCTATTGCCCAAGCTGGAGTGCAGTGGCGCAGTCTCAATCCACTGCAACCTCCACCTCCCTGGTTCAAGTGATCCTCCTGCCTCAGCCTTCCTGAGTAGCTGGGATTACAGGCACATACCACCATGCCAGGCTAATTTTTTTTTTTTTTGACAGAGTTTTGGTCTGTCACCCTGGCTGGAGTGCAATGGTGCCATCTCCGCTCACTGCAATCTCCACCTCCGAGGTTCAAGTGATTCTCCTGCCTCAGCCTCCCTAGTAGCTGGAAGTACAGGTGCGTGCCACTACACTCGGCTAATTTTTTGTATTTTTTGTAGAGATGAGGTTTCATTGTGTTAGCCAGGATGGTGTCCATCTCCAAAGTACTGGGATTACAGGTGTGATCCGTTGTGCCCAGACTTTTTTTTTTTTTTTCAGTAGAGACAGGGTTTCACCATTTTGGCCGGACTTGTCTCGAACTCCTGACCTCAAGTGATCCGCCCACCTCAGCCTCCCAAAGTGCTGGGATTACAAGTGTGAGCCACTACACCCAGCCTTAAATAGCTTTCAAAATAAATGAAATGAAGTAATTAAATTAATTTCCTAGCACTACTTAAAGTACCATAGACTGAGTGGCTTAAAACAGTGGAACTGTGTTGCCTTGCAGTCCTGGAGGTTGGGAGTCCAAGATCAAGGGGTCAGCAGGGCCTGTTCCCTCTAAAGCCTGGAGGGGGAGATCCTTCCTTGCCTCTTCTTGGCTTCTGGGGGTTGCCAGTATGTGCTGTTCCTCAGCTTGCAGCTGCGTCACTCCCATCTCTGCCTCTGCCATCCCATGGTGCTCTCCGTGTGCATCTGTGTCTTCACATGGCTGTCTTCTTACAAGGACTCCAGTCATATTGGATTAAGGGCCTGCCCTACTCCCATGTGACCTGTTGTTACAGCAGGTAGCCAGTCAGGTATGAGCAAGGCAGAAGAGGGCTTCCCCAACTCTCACCCCACCCTACTTCTCCACTTTAACCCCCACCCCCACCCCTGCACACACGAGGAATGTCAGGGGACCATCAAGTGATGGTCAGGCAGTTACTGTCTCTCTAAAATAATTTGTCACATTAGGCAACAGGGAAGGGCTGTCTCCCAAAACATAGAAAACACCTGAAACTGGTGATCAGCAGCTTCCCATAAAATCTCAAGAGTTGGGCAAGTGGGCTCAATCATGAACCTTAAGAGGCAAAATGGCAGAGTTTAACTGGTACATGACCTTCCTCTAGGAATACTAGACTGGTAAGGGAAGAACGCCTCAGGCGAGCATGCGTCTAACTCCGGTAAACTCACTGCGCATGCTCCCCTCCCAAGCGCTAGCAGGCCACCTCCCATGCAGGCAGCCCACCTCAAGGGAAGAATCGGGAAAAGAAGGGAGACAACCCCACCTCCACCCCACACCCCCAAGGCATGCCAACACATAGTCCACAGTCAAACTGCGCCCTTGATCTCTCAGGTTGCCCACTTGGCCCTCTTCCGAGTGTACCTCACTTCCTTTCATTCCTGTGCTAAAGCTTTTTAATGAACTTTCACTTCTGCGCTAAAACTTGCCTCAGTTTCTCCTTCTGCCTTATGCTCCCTCAGTCAAATTATTTCTTCTGAGGAGGCAAGAACTGAGCTTGCTGCAAACCTGAAGGGATTTGCTGCAGGTACCACCATAATTACACCTGCAATTTTACCCTGTTTCCAAATGAGGTCACATTCTGAGGTTCTGGGGGTTAGGACTTTAACATATCTTTTTGGATATGGGGAAGACAAAATTCAAACCATAGCAGTAATTTAACAATTTTGATGTTTCTTTCTTTTTTTTTTTTTCTTTATTGAGATGGACTCTCACTCTGTTGCCCAGGCTGGAGTGCAGTGGTGCAATCTCAGCTCACTACAACCTCTGCCTCCCAGGTTCAAGTGATTCTCCTGCCTCAGCCTCCCAAGTAGCTGGGACTACAGGCATGCACCTCCACACCCGACTAATTTTTGTATTTTTAGTAGAGACAGGGTTTCACCATGTTGGCCAGGCTGATCTTGAACTCCTGACCTCATGATCCACCCGCCTTGGCCTCCTAAAGTGCTGGGATTACAGGCCTTAGCCACCTCACCCTGCATCAGGAGAATACAGGAGAATTGCTTGAACCTGAGGCAGAGGTTTCAGTGAGCCAAGATCAGGCCACTGCACCCCAGCCTGGGTGACAGAGTGAGACTCCCTTTCAAAAAAAAAAAAAATGCTGGGCACAGTGGCTCATGCACTTTGGGAGGCCAAGGCGGGAGGATCACACCGCACCGCAAATTTTGATGTTTCATTCGGAATTGAAGACGCTTATTCTTTCTCACCCTAATGTAATCGTTTCCACACTTCAGCACATGGGTGGTTTAGGAAAGTGGTGCTTTGGGTAGTTTTTGCTGTGACCCCTCACTTTCTCCCTAGCCACCCCTCTCATTGTGTAATGTATATTTACAGTAGCCACCCCCCTTATTCCCAGGGGACGTGTTCCAAGACACATGGGGACACCTGAAACAAAAGATAGTACTGAACCCTATATATATTAGGTTTTTTTCCTATACATATATACGTGTGATAAAGTTTAATTTATAAATTAGGCACAGTAAGAGATTAGCAGCAATAACTAAAAATAGAACAATTATAACAATGTGCTGTGCTTGGGTCATGGGGGTAGATCCCTCATGGCTTGGTGCTGTCTTCATGATAGTGAGTTCATGCAAGATCTGGTCCTTTAAAAGTATGTGGCACCTCTCCCCTACTCTTGGTCTCTCTTGCTCCTGAATATAGGAGAGACCATATCCATTAAGTTATGTGAATATGGCTCTCCCTCTCTCTCAGAATTGTTATTGTGTGGTAGTCACTTTTTTCACACCATAGTTGACCACAGGTACCTGAAACCACTGAAAGTGAAAGTGTGAATAAGAGGGAACTATTATAATTAGGCACATACCAAGTTCATAGCACTGTGCTAATCTATCAAAATAAATCTCACAAAACTCTCTTCTAACCATCAGTTGCTTTCATTTATACCATAGTTTTCAAATAGACTGACTTTTAAACAAGTAATTACAAGGCTGGGTGTGGTGGCTCATGCCTATAATTCCAGCACTTTTGGAGGCCAAGGAGGGTAGATCACCTGAGGTCAGGAGTTCGAGACCAACCTGGCTAACGTGGCAAAACCCTGTCTCTACTAAAATACAAAAATTAGCTGGGCATGATGACAGGTACCTGTAATCTCAATTACTAGGGAAGCTGAATCAGGAGAATTGCTTGAACCTGGGAGGCAGAGGTTTCAGTGAGCCAAGATCAGGCCACTGCACCCCAGCCTGGGCGACAGAGTGAGACTCCCTTTCAAAAAAAAAAAAATGCTGGGCACAGTGGCTCATGCACTTTGGGAGGCCAAGGCGGGAGGATCACAAGGTCAGGAGATCAAGATCATCCTGGCCAACATAGTGAAACCCTGTCTCTACCAAAACATAAAAAATTAGCCAGATGTAGTGGCACTCACCTGTAGTCCCAGCTACTCAGGAGGCTGAGGCAGGAAAATCACTTGAAGCCGGGAGGCAGAGGTTGCAGTGAGCCAAGATCACCCCACTGCTCTCCAGCCTGGGCAACAGAGCAAGACTTCATCTCAAAAAAAACCCAACCAAACAAACAAAAACCAACAGAAAAAACAAGTAACTACAGTTTATGAATCACTATAAAGAATATCTTTGGCCAGTCAGCATGGCTCAAGCTTGTAATCCCAGCTCTTCGGAGGCTGAGGCAGGATGATCACTTGAGGCCAGGAATTTGAGACCAGACTGAGCACCACAGTGAGACCCTGTCACCACAAAAAGTAAAAAATATTAGCTGGGCATGCTGGCCTGCACCTGTAGTCCCAGCTACTCAGGAGGCTAACCCAGGAGTTAGAGGCTGCAGTGAGCTATAATTTTGCCACCCTACTACAGCCTGGCTGACAGAGTGAAACCCTGTTTCTAAATAGTAATATTTAAAAATTAGGTTGTAAGAAATTTTCTTAGACCTTTTTATAAGCATATAACAGAAGACAGGGAAGAGACTAATAGGGAAGAAAGAAGGAAGAAAACTAAGATAGAAATAGATGGAAATAGAAGTTGATTTTGCCAAAGGGAATATTTTTTGAGCATTGAGTAATGTCCAGTTTGGTGGGGATATTTTTGAATTAGCTAATATTTTAAAATAGTGTCTTACTGGCTTTGAACTTTTTTTGGTGACTTTTTCTACTGCCGTGTTAGAAATAATTTTCTTTTTTATATTGAGATCTAAGCATGTTTATTTAACTTCTTGGAAGAATCATGTCTTTTGCTAATTTTGACAGAATTGCTTGGCATAAAAATATAAATAAGGAACTATGGTGTGGCTTGGATAAAGCGAGCATGACTTTATGTTCCCTGAATATGGTTATATAGCTGCTGCATGCCTTTGCAAGTAAAAAATATTTATTTTGTTATATACATTTATTTATTTTTCTTGAGATGTAGTCTCCCTCTGTCACCCAGGCTGAAGTGCAGCGGCGCAATCTCGGCTCACTGCAAACTCCGCCTCCTGGTTCAAGTGATTCTCCTGCCTCAGCCTTCCAAGTAGCTGGGGCTGGGGTGTGCCACCACGCCTGGCTAATTTTTTTGTATTTTTAGTAGAGATGGGGTTTTGCCGTGTTAGCCAGGATGGTCTCGATCTCCTGACCTCGTGATCCAGCCGCCTCGACCTCCCAAAGTGCTGGGATTACAGGTGTGAGCCACCACACCCAGCCTATTTGTTTTTTTAGGTGGAGTCTCACTTTGTCGCCTAGGCTACAGTGCAGTGGCGCAATCTGGGCTCACTGCAACCTCCACCTCCCGGGTTCAAATGATCCTCCTGCCTCAGCCTCTTGAGTGGCTGAGACTACAGGTGCGTGCCACCATGCCCAGACAATTTTTAAATTTTTAGTAAAGACAGGGTTTCAGCATGTTGGCCAGGCTGGTCTCAAACTCCTGACCTCAGGTAATCCCCCTGCCTTGGCCTCCCAAAGTAACAGGATTACAGGCGTGAGCCACCACGCCCAGCCTGCATGCATTTATTTTAATAAGTAATTATGAGAATGTCAGTGACATCTTGAAATTGGCATGTGTATTCCATTGTTCCATTTTTCTTTTGGGAGTGCTTTGTGTTTAAAAAGCTAAGGAAATTAAATTCCTTAAATTGGCAAAGCCAGGCCAAATACAATGAAACTTTACTATATATAAGTCAGGAAAATAGAATTTGTTGTTCTCCCAGCAGCTGGTATTTGGCTATTCTGAACATTACATGACAGAGAAGTTAAAGTGGGGCAGTTTTTCCTTGCGTGAATTTTGCTAGGAGACAAGAATATCACTTCTCTCAATTTGGTGCACAGGACATGGGCAGGACCGACCCAACCAGATGGGGAGTGTGCCCACCAGCTCTGGGTCTCCTGGGACCTCAGTGTCTCGGACTACCAGCTCCTCTTGTGTGTCCTACAAGAAGAAAGCCAGAAATTAAACTCACAGAAATTAAACTACTCGTGCTGATGTGGCATGGATAGCTGGCAGCAGAGTGCAGTAGCTCTCCCAGCACTACCATTACTATCACTAGCAGTCCCCATTTATCAGGTGCCAGCCACTCTACACAGCACTTTTCCTGCACTATTTCATTTAATCCTCCCACTACTCTGTGTAACAAACACTTCCGTTATTTCTATTTCATGGAGGAGAAAACCAAGACTTAGGGACATTAAGTAACTTGGCCATGATTGCACCTTTATGGAAAACAGCAAATCTAGGATTAAAAACCAGACTTGGCCGGGCACGGTGGCTCATGCCTGTAATCCCAGCACTTTGGGAGGCCGAGGTGGGTGGATCATGAGGTCAAGAGATCAAGACCATCCCGGCCAACATGGTGAAACCCCGTCTCTACTAAAAATACAAAAAAATTAGCAGGGCTTGGTGGCATGCACCTGTGGTCCCAGCTACTCGGGAGGCTGAGGTGGAAGAATTGCTTGAACCCAGGGGGCAGAGGTTGCAGTGAGCTGAGATTACACCACTGCACTCCAGCTTGGAGACAGAGCAAGACTCCATCTCATAAAAAAAAAAAAAAAAAAAAAAAAAAAAAAAATCAGACTCATCTGGACAACTCATGGTTTTGACTTCTAAGTTTCAGGTAACTTATGCTTTTTTTTTTTCCTTTTTTTGAGACAGAGTCTCACTCTGTTGCCCAGGCTGGCAGTGGCACCATCTTGGCTCACTGCAACATCCATCTTCCGGGTTCAAGGGAGTCTCATGTCTCAGCCTCCTGAGTAGCTAGGATTACAGGCATGCACCACCATGCCTGGCTAATTTTTGTATTTTTAGTAGAGATGGGGTTTCACCATTCAGCCAGGCTGGGCTCAAACTCCTAGCCTCAAGTGATCTGCCTGCCTTGGCCTCCCAAAATGCTGGGATTATAGGCATGAGCCACCACACCTGGTCAACTTATGCATTTTAACCAAGCCTTGGAAGATCCAGTTCCTTGACATAAAGGAACATAAAAGAGGAACTTTATGAAGTTTTTTCTCATTATAAAAATAACACATATTTGCTGGGCATGAGGGCTCACGCCTGTAATCCCAGCTACTTAGAAGGCTGAGGCAGGCAGTTATTTCAGCCCAGGAGTTTGAGGCCAGCCTGGACAATGTAGCAAGGCCCATTATTTAAAAAAAAATAGTTTAAAAATAATATATTCATTGAAGAAAATAAAGTATAAAGTAAAAAATAAAATCCACCTACAATCCCTCCCAACAATCATTAACATCAATACATTTTCTTTGTTCTTTTTCCTAAACATGTTAGGTTTATTTGTTTATAAATGTAATCAGAATTGTGCTGTTTGGTAACCTGCTTCTTTTGAATTCATATATTGCTAACATTCTCACATCATTCAATCCCATGTTACAACCTAATTTTTAGTGGCTGTACTGACTGTAATGTAATTTATTTCACCATTTCTGTGGTTTTGGGTAGTTAGGTTGTTTCTCATCAGTGACTATTTTAAATACCACACATGCTAGTAATTTCCCTAAGTGAATTCTTGGCATGGGATGGCAGATACAAAGACTATGAGGCTGGGAGCGGTGGCTCACCCATGTAATCCCAGCACTTTGTGAGGCCAAGGTAGGCAGATCACCTGAGGTCAAGAGTTCAAGACCAGCCTGGTCAACATGTGAAAGCTCGTCTCCACTAAAAATACAAAAATTAGTTGGACGTGGTGGCACATGCCTGTAGTCCCCGCTACTCTGGAGGCTGAAGTAGAAGTATCACTTGAACCCGGGAGGCGGGGGTTGCAGGGAGCTGAGATTGGCCACTGCACTCCAGTCTGGGTGACAGAGTGAGACTCCGTCTAAAAAAAAACCACACACACAAAGACTATGAAAATGTGTTAGGTTCTTGGAACATTTTGTCAAACTCCCTCCAAAAAGGCTCTGCCAAGTTATAAGAGGAGTAGTTTTGTTTTTTTGTTTTTTGTTGACAGAGCCTCACTCTCACCCAGGCTGGAGTGCAGTAGCTGATCTCGGCTCACTACAACCTCCACCTCCCAGGTTCAAGTGATTCTCCTGCCTCAGCCTCTCGAGTAGCTGGGATTACAGGCACACACCACCGCCAGGTCCAGCTAATTTTTTTTTTTTTTTTTTTTTTTTTTTTTTGTATTTTTAGTAGAGACAGGGTTTGACCAGGCTGGTCTCAAACTCCTGACCTTAAGTGATCCGCCTGCCTCAACCTCCCAAAGTGCTAAGATTACAGGCACGAGCCATCACGCCCGGCCTGAGGAGGAGTTTAAAGGAGAGGGGACTTCGGGTTCTAGTACAGGCTTTTGAGGGAGATATCACGGAGAATGCAGAACATTATCACTTCTCAAGATATACCTTATGGGCCATCTGCCACCTGTCATCTTTCTGTGGGGTCCAAGAAAGACCCTTGGTCTGGCAGAGAAGACCTGGAATGGAGGATGTGACATCAGGGCTCTGCACTGCCTGCCCGCTCAAGACTGTAAGTTCAGTGGTCCCTGAGAAGCATGGAGAACCACAGCAGTAGGAAAGCAAGAAGATGAAAAGGCAGTTCCTAGGTAAACAAAGGGGTTTCCTGCCCACTGTTTCTTCTGATCACAGCCCTGGAATGGTGCAGCTTTACAACCACTGGTATTTTGCTGAGAGATTCATATTTAGGTGAGGTCACACCACCCCATGCAGAGAAGCCTGGACCCTGTTCCACTCTACTGCATAAGGCTGTCTGTCTCTCCTCAAGGAAAAAAAGCCCCTGTGTCAAAGATTCTCCCCCTCGACAAGTGGAAATAAATACTCAGCATTATATCAAGGAACCCTTGAACTTGCTTTACGAATAATTATCCCTATTTTTCAACATTTGCTGAATTCCAGCCACACAATAGATGCTGTCCAAGATACAGAGGGTCTCAAGCTTTTGGGGTTGCAATCTTGAGAAACCAACAAGCCTGGCAAATGTGAGAAATGAGGGGAATGCACTTAGTTGAAATGGGGTCTGAAAAAGGGCACTCTTGGTAATTACATGTCTGGTTACACATTCTTGACAACTATTTACAGCTCTGACTGACTGTGCAAAGACAATGCCCAGTTTGTTGGCTCAAACAAAAGCAAACAAGGCTCAACCCCAAGCGCGATTCAGTGTGCCATTTTGTAATGTTTGAAACAAGAAAGGCAAGGATCTTGGTGTGTGGTGTGTACTTACATTCGCTAAATGTGGAGAAAAACAAAACCTAGATTTCCAGATTTGCCTATTCACTTCAGATGTGGTTAATATATTATGCATACACATGATTTAGACTACCAAATACCTGCTTTTCTTACCTAGTATTAAAGCAGATCAGAAATAAGAAGTGTGAGACAATCTGTGAAGGAAGTGAGTTGGAGCCATAGTCTCTCATAGACTATTGGTTGCTTCTGCATTCAAAGTGACTGTGGTCAGGCTCGGTGCTGGTGGCTCATGCCTGTAATCTCAGCACTCTAGGAGGCCAAGGCAGGCAGATCACTTGCGGTCAAGAGTTCAAGACCAGCCTGGGCAACATGTGGAGACCCTGTCTCCACTAAAAATACAAAAATTACCCAGGCGTGGTGGTGTGCGCCTGTAATCCCAGCTACTCAGGGGGCTGAGGCAGGAGAATCTCTTGAACCTGGGAGGCAGAGGTTGCAATGAGCCGAGATGGCACCACTGCCCTCCAGCCTGGGTGACAGAGTGAGACTCCATTTCAAAGCAAACAATCAAAAAAAAAAAAAAAACCAAAGTGACTGTGGTCAGTACCTAAGAAAGGAGAACAGCATGTTAAACCTTGACACTGACTCTGATGGAGGGGGGAGGTGGTGATGAGTAATAAAGTGTGCTGACACAGGGGCCTTAATATGTTTTAATTTGCATATAATAAAGCATGTTAATTACCATTAAAATATATTTTGTCATGGTGTTTCTACATAGATGGCTTTATAAAACACACGCAAAGACAATAATAGTATAGTAAATCTATTATTCTGACATCTAACTCGAAACTGTGGTAGAACTCTGCATCTTGCTTGCATTTTATATATCAGGTCATGTTACAGTGGGCTGCTCATTCGTTCTAAACTTATTGGTGGTAAAACCACTAGGTTAGCCTGTCACTGCTCATGTATTTTATAACTTAATCTGCCTGGTGGGTTACATGGTGGTATACAAATGTGAAAATTTATCATGGTGTACACTTAGATTAGCGCATGTTACTGTGTTATATTTCAATTAAAACAAAGAAACATCACTAAGTGTTTGATGGAAATCAATAAGGTCAAAAGTGTTTGATGGGAATCAAAAGTCAGTATGGGCAACATAGTGAAATCTCTTCTCTACAAAAAAAATTTTAATTAGCCAGGTGTGGTGATGGTGCACATTCGTAGTCCTAGCTACTCAGGAGACTGAGGTGGGTGGATCACTTTGAGCCCAAGGGGTTAAGGCTGAAGGGTGACAGAGCAAGACTCTGTCTCAAATATATATATATTTTTATATGATATATATATACACACCATATATATAAATATATATCATATACAAATATATAAATATATACCATATATAAATATATATATGTGTGTGTATATATATGGTAAGGTCAAAAGAACTGTGAATTAGGGGAGGGTAGATTAGAGTTGTCTCCTCCAAGATCACCAAACTAATTATGTGAAAATGGACACATAACCTTCAATCAAAAACACACTAGGGAGCATCTGTTCTGACACTTCCTCTTTACAAAGGAAAATAAGCTTAAAAGTAGTAAAGCAAATTGTCTAGATGTTAGGGTATAGCTTGTTTTCAACTCAAACCTTCTGACTCAAAACCAAATACATAAGCCTGCTTTCAAATTCCTGTTTTGGCCTGTTTCTTGCCAAAAAAATAAGGAGATTGAGGTCTTCTTGACAAAAATACTTAAGAACTAATCAAGCCTTATAAAGACTGAACCTCTTATTTACAAGAAATACAAGGAACAGAGGAACAAGTTAAATGACAAGATGAGGAAACATGGGCTAGCCTACAAATGGCCTGGACTCACCAAAGAGTCAATTTGAATTTATAGTAGCATTAACAATGTCAGATGTTTCACTCTTGAGATAATGAACTTCCAAATGCTATATTTTCATTTCTTGACTTGGTTGGAAGGGAAAAATAATTATTACTAGAATTAGCTGATTTTCTATTTGAAGTGTCATTTGCAAATGTAAACTGGCATCATTTAAAAGTCTTTTCAGATTTCTTCTTTTATTGATTAAGCCAATGTATTAACAGTTATCTTTTTGTTTTTCCACTCATAAAATAAATTTAGAAGAACAACTATTTGATATAAATGAAAACTCAAGTTTCACAGGTAATATATAAATGCACTTTCTGTATGACCCAAGTTAAAATGTTGTTTTGGAGCACAGTAATCTTAAAATACCTCCTAATGGCTGGGCGCGGTGGCTCACGCCTGTAATCCCAAGCGCTTTGGGAGGCCAAGGCGGGTGGATCACAAGGTCAAGAGATGAAATCATCCTCAGCAACATGGTGAAACCCCGTCTCTACTAAAAATACAAAAAAAATTGGTTGGGCGTGGTGGTGCATGCCTGTAGTCCCAGCTACTTGGGAGGCTGAGGCAGGAGAATTGATTGAAACCGGAAAATGGAAGTTGCAGTGAGCTGGGATCACGCCACTGCACTGCAGCCTGGCAACAGAGCGAGACTCCATCTCAAAAAAAAAACCCTACTAACATTCAAGTAGATGCTGATGCGTCCTCAGCAGACACGTGTCTTTTGGTTTGCATTTGACCAGTGAAATCGTTAAACTTAGTATTAAGTAAGGGCCCCATGGTGGTTGGTCAATGTCAACAAATATTTTGTGCAAGGTTATAAGTTCATCATTAAATTAATGAAAAATAGAAATTTGATATTTAATTTCTTATTGAACATGCAATTTTTTAGCCTCATTCCTCCAAAATGCAATGCAGATACTCATTCAATTTCTCAAAATAAATAGTTAACAGATTTATACCGCACAGTAAAGTCCATTGTAGCAAAAGTGTTCAGACTACTTTCTAAACACTCTATGGGGGACTGCTCACCTATTTCCTGTCCATATTTTATGTGCATCTTTCCTATAATTTCCCATATTTCCCATTGACCATGACAATTACACCTCAGAGATCACTGTGGGTTTCAGTACAACTGGCTGGTACAAAAAGTGGCTGGCAAGGACAAGAACGTTAAATATTTCTCCCATTATCGCCAGGACCAGAATAAATTAGCTGTCCCCAGATGTTTCTTCTCGAGCACTTTGATTTGTCAGCAAGTATGCTTGCAAGCCATCCTTGAAAGGGAGGTGTTAAGTACAGTGAGTCTGAAAAGGGTTATCTTCCAGATGCAATCATATGTTGAGGCCTCTGTTCACAACACATGGATCTCACATACTTTCAACAGAAGCTGGAAATACAAGGTGGAGTGATATCAATATCAATATTAATAACAATGGCTTAATAACAATATTAGTTAAAAAATAAAAAATCTAGATTTTTTTTTAAAAAAAGCTAAACCAGATATGATGTCAGTACAACTAACACAAACTGTCTTGGGCAAATCATGGCATGCTTTTACCTTAGAACTGGGGAGCGAAGATGAACAAAGCTTTGATGAGTTGAAGAAGTTTCACAATGAATAGGATAGGCTTAAATATGGAAGTGAGTTGTTAAAAACTCAAAGTGACAGGAGAGGTGTGGAATCTGGACAAGATGTTAAGGTACTTTCCTCCCAGTGTAAGGAGGATCCTGTAATTAAGGAGAATTATCAGAACTAATTAGCCTGTTTTGTGTGCACACTTCATTGAGTTGACACTTGCTCGGTAGGTTGGTCACTTCAGTGTTGACTAATCCTCCCAGCCACAGGTATATAGAGTGGGATTACCTTCTTCCTGGAAACTAGGCAAATTACTATCATGGCAGATCACGAAGGAGGGAGAGATGCACGTGAAAACTGGTATCTTTATGCCATTTCTGGACAAAAGTCTGAAGACACTGACGTGTAAGTGAAATTCCTCCTTTGCACACCTTCACCATAGCCTGTACCCTCCCAAAGGTGCCATTTAAAACTACACAACAGGCCACCCCCAACAAATATCCAGGGGGCTCTGCTGAATTTTTTTCAAAATAGCTTCATCATCACTGATTACAAAGGACTAAGGAGGAAAAGAAAATGACTGTCTGCAGTTCTCATTGTAGCTTTGACCAGAGCTGCTGAAGGATCCCATTTGTAGAAGGCAAGGCTATCTTTATCAATAGGCAAAGTGACGGTTGTCTGAAATTGATATTGAAGACCTCTCCCTCAGAAATATCTGAAACGCCATTATTGTCAATTTAACCCTTACGGTGAATGTTATTTTCCTTCATTTACCACCCTTCAAAGTATACATATCACTGGTAGGGAAAATATATTAAATTCCTAACATTTTAACGGAAATTAGTTCCTTAGATGATATTCTGTACAGGAGAAAGTAGGCTACTTGACAGCTCTGCACACCTGAGTCAAGGAAAAGGTGGGTTCAGGGAGGAGGGCAAGTGAAAAGGTGAAACTAACATGGAGGGTATACCAAGAACTCAGGAAAGGGAGTTAACTGTGTTTAAGAATAAAGTAGAGACTGCTGAATCAAGTTGGCTAACTAAAGAACTGAAGACATGCTGTATCCCTTTCTCTCCATTAAGGAAAAAATTAAACAGAAAAACAAAACAGAAAATTCAAGAAAGAAGCTTCCATGGTCCAGAAATTTGACGAATTAATAGATGACAAAGAGGCCTGCAATGGTGGCAAAACAAGAACAAGAAAAATTCTGTTAGAAATTCAGGGCCATAAGAGCGATTATAACTTTCTCTACAGCCAGGCGTGGTGGCGCGTGCCTGTAGTCCCAGCTACTCGGGAGGCTGAGGTGGGAGGGTCGCTTGAGCCCAGGAGTTCTGGGCTGTAGTGCGCTCTGCCGATCGGGTGTCTGCACTAAGTTTGACATCAGTATGGTGACCTCCTGGGAGCAGGGGACCACCAGGTTGCCTAAGGAGGGGTGAACCGGCCCAGGTCGGAAATGGAGCAGGTCAAAACTCCTGTGCTAATCAGTAGTGGGATCGTGCCTGTGAATAGCCACTGCACTCCAGCCTGGGCAACATGGAGACCCTCATCTCTTAAAAAATAATAATAATAACTTTCTCTACACTCAGTGTATATGATTACAAAGAACAGGCCTGGACTTTCAAGCAATTTTTTGGGCAATTAGTTAGGTATATTGGGAGCAGTCCTTTCCCTTCCCCTGCTTTTCCAGTGCATATCCAGTGGTGACAGCAGCGTGTGTCCCCAAGTTAAAACCCTTTAAGCTGCTTTCAAAAGAAAAATAGTTACCATGTTGAGGTTAAAGAAAGGTACAGATGGACTCTGAAGTACCTCCAGACCTTCAAAGGGACATTGGAGGTACAGAAGGAAGGGATGGAAAGAGTTGATTCAGTATTTGCTTCCAAAGTACAAGAATGCTTTTCTGGCTGGGCATGCTGGCTTATGCCTGTAATCCCAGCACTTTAAGAGGCCAAGGCAGGCAGATCACCTGAGGTCAGGAGTTTGAGACCAGCCTGGCCAACATATAGTGAAACCCCGTCTCTACCAAAAAATACAAAAATTAGCTGGGTGTGGTGGTGCACACCTGTAGTCCCAGCTTCTTGAGAAGCTGAGGCAGGAGAATCCCTTGAATCTGGGAGGCGGAGATTGCCTTGAGCAGAGATAGTGCCACTCTACTCCAGCCTGGGCAACAGAGTGAGACTCCATCTCTAAAAAAAAAAATAAAGGAAAAAAAAAATGAATGCTTCTCCTAAGAGGAGGACCCTCTTAGGAGTCCCACACAGGAGACCCACAGAATGAGAAATGGGCTTGGACTCCAGGGAAGTAACAAACTGCAGGAGGGAGGGAGATTCAGAAGGCAAGCCACCCATATCAACCTAATCTCAAATCCTGATCCTTCCCTACAGTCAGAAGGAGACACACTATTATTAAAACATTCAGTCAGGCTGGGCGTGATGGCTCACACCTGTAATCCTTTGGGAGGCCGAGATGGGTGGATCACCTGAGGTCAGGAGTTCAAGACCAGCCTGGCCAACATGGTGAAACACCGTCTCTACTAAAAATACAAAAATTAGCCAGTTGTGATGGCGGGTGCCTATAATCCAGCCACTTGAGAGGCTGAGGTGGGAGAATCACTTGAACCTGGGAGGTGGAGGTTGCAGTTAGCCGAGATCATGCCACTGCACTCCAGCCTGGGCAACAGAGCGAGACTCCATCTAAAAAAAAACATTAAATGACAAGTGAAGAAGACTCTCAAATATAAACACAGATAGCCAAGATTAGCCTAGTATTTGTGGAAAAGCAACACTGAGAAAAGAAAGGCACAAAAATCATCAAAATTAAAAAAAAAACCTTAAGTAAATAATCTTAAAAGGAAAGAAAAACAATGCTTTAAAGTATAAGTGATATCCTTAGAGAAAAATTAAAAAGTTTTCATATCCTTAGTTCAAGATGGTAAAAGTACATTCATACATATCAATTATCCCATGATGTAGGGGAGTTAAAATTCCTCCATTAAAGGACAAAGACTAATTGGCTTAAAGAAAAAAAGTCTTGAAACCATATACTAGCACCATAGTGTTTAATAGTATAGGCTGTAGATTTGAATCCTAGCTCCAATAGCTATTAAAATCCATTTATGCCTGGGCACAGTGACTCACGGCTGTAATCCCAGCACTTTGGGAGGTCGAGGTGGGCGGATCATGAGGTCAGGACATCAAGACCATCCTGGCCAACATGGTGAAAACCCATCTCTACTAAAATACAAAAAATTAGCTGGGTGTGGTGGAATGTGCCTGTAGTCTCAGCTACTCGGGAGGCTGAGGCAAGGGAATTGCTTGAACCCAGGAGGCGGAGGTTGCAGTGAGCTGAGATCGTACCACTGCACTCCAGCCTGGCTACAGAGCAAGACTCCATCTCAAAACAAAACAAAACCCCAAAATCATTTATGCCTACTGTTCCATTATTGGAATGCTAAGCATGTGGGAGTTATTTATATCCTACTGCTCAAGGTCATTTTTTGATTGCAAAAATTCAAAAAAATTACAACCTCAGGCATAAAGGGGTTAATGATTGACTAAATAAAAATTTACATAATTGGACTGAATAGAAGGATGGATTCAGCTAAAAGTGTAAAATCAACCCCAGGAATTCTCCCTAAATAAAGCACTAAAAAATAAACAATTATGAGGTAGAAAGCAAATGACATGAAAGACAGGTAATTGAACATTTTTCCTATAAGCCTTCTAAAGATAACAGAGAAAAAAGAGAGGAAGAATTATTCAAATAAATAATTGCAAATTTTTCAGAACTGATGGAAAATATAAATTTTCAGATTTAAGAGTCCACTGTATGTTGAGCAAGAAAAAAAAAGAAAAATAATCCAGAAGTGTCATCTTAAATTTTTTATCTCCAAGGATAAAGACAAATACTTAAAACTTTCAGAAGACAAAAAAAAAAAACCCCCTCAACAACCAGGTTATTTAGAAAGGACAATTAGATCAGTGTGGAAACAGTAGATCATCATAAGGGAGAAAAAAAAGAAAAAATTAACTTCAAAATTCTGAGTGGAAGTTACTTCAAACTTCAAATTTTATATCCAGCCAAAGTAACATTTAAGTGGGAGATCAAAATAAAGATATCTTTATGAAACTGACTGATTTTACTGTTCAGTTTGAACTTTTAGTGTTAGATTTATAAATAGCAGTCTCAAACCCACTCAGTTAGGGTAACTGAGTAATTACCCTTAGTAATTAGTTTGCATTGAAATTTGGCACATATTATTTGTATGTATAAAAATCTAGTTAATCTGAGAAATCAAACATAATAGGAGTATATCACTTTCCTTTATAGCTCTGTCCTGACATCTTTCAAAGTAATGTAAAAGCACAAAAAGTAAACCTTTACTTTAAACAACTTCCTGTGGTAGGTGGCATATATATTATTTTAACACTCTGAAATTTAGATAGGTCTCTTCAACCAGCAGTAAGAAGAAAAGCTTCTTTAATTTTCTGTTTTCCAGATCACCAGTTTTCGAATGTCCTTAATGCTTCTGTAAAAACAGAGACTAAAATCTCCTCTTCCTTATTCCCATTTTTCTAATTCTTTATAACTTTTGGTGAACCACATTGCCTGTGTCTGAGGTATGCTAGTGTGGTTTTATGAACAGATACTTTAAGTGGCAGAGCCAGTTAGACGTTTTGCAATATACAATGCTTTTCTTATGTCACGTTGTTAAACTCAGCTGCAAATAGTTTTTTAATGTGAAAAAAAGGATATTTTTCGACATTAAAGATTTTTAAAGTATACATCCCATAGGGCTTTTCCAAGATAATATTCCAGAATGTATTCTAGCAAAAGAAAATAAATTACCATAGAAATTAGAAGATAAGGGATGCAAAAGAAAAGAGTGAACAAGAAGGCCAGAAAAACAAAAGTTTAAATTAAATTGTTGGTAGATAATGGAATATAATTTTCTTAATACTCTGGAGTTAAATGCCAACCATTTTCAACATGGGAGTGGTAAATCTGAGGTAAATCTGACTTGTCTTTTTCAAGATATAGACACTGATTTACTCTAACTGTTTTTAAAAATATTTACATTTAAACCTGTTGAGTAATAATTATATTGTTAATAATTTGAAGGTAATTGCTAGAAGATTAGAAATAGAATAAATAATGATATAGTTTAGATTTGTGTCTCTGCCCAAATTTCAGGTCGAATTGTAATCCCCAATATTGGGGGAGGGGCCTGGTGGGAGGCGACTGGATCATGGGTGCTGATTTCCCCCTTGCTGTTCTCATGATAATGAGTGAGTTCTCACGAGATCTGGTTGTTTCAAAGTGTGTGGCACCTCGCTGTGCTCCCTTTTCCTCCTTCTCTGGCCACGTAAGGTGTGCCTGCTTCCCCTTCACCTTCTGCCATGATTGTAAGTTTCGTGAGGCCTCCCTAGCCATGCTTCCTGTATAACCTGCAGAGCTCTGAGTCAATGAAACTTCTTTTCTTCATAAATTACCCATTCTCAGGTACTTCTTCAGACTTACAAATACCTGCCAAATTAAAGAAGGAAAGAAAGAAAATGGAATAAAGGAAATGCCATCAATTCAACAAGGATAGAAAAAGAAAAATAACTATAACAAAAAGGGATGGTAACTGGGAGATATAAAATGACATGATATATTAAGTTTCTCATAGTATCAAAAATTCAAGAATATCAATTAGCAGCTATGATGGTAAAATTTATTTCCAGCTCACATCACTCAATAGTCATGAGTTGACAATGTTTCTGCCTCAAGATGTAAGTCTGTTCAATGTATTTTCTCAATCTAGGACGTGTAATGATAAAGCACCCTTATCTGAGACATACTCATTTTCATGGCAGAGGGGCAAGGAGAGAGAGGCCATCCACACTCCACTGGCGAAAGCAAAGCACATGTCCTAGCCCGTCGTCAGAGAGGCACTGAAGTGTAACCCTGTCTTAGGTGGAAAAGAGAGTGAGTATGTGCTAGCAATAATACAATTCACCCCAGAGGTAGGAATACATTCATCCATATTATTTATCCCAATAAATGTAATAGGTTGAAATTCCCCTATTAAAGGACAAAGACTCTAATGGATTAAAGAAAAAAATCTATATGCCATTACTAGTAGTACAGTGATTGGTATAACACTACAGGCTCTAGATTTCCATCTTGGGTCCTCCATCTATTAGGTATATGTAAAGTGAGCATACGAGTAGTATCTACTACCTACTGAATAGAGTTGCTGTGATTAATAAATAGGTGTATAATACCTGTACTCCACTATATGGAAAGTACCATACAAGTTTTGCATGAAAAGTGCCTGGCAAATAGTACTTAATGTTAGCTATTATTGTTACAATAGATACCTAAAACAAAACGACAGGTTTAAGGTGTGAAAATGCAAGAATAAATAAAGATAGAACAAGAAAATACTAATTAAAACAACAAAGAGGTCTGGTGTGGTGGCTCCACCTGCAATCCCAGCATTTTGGGAGGCCAAGGAGGGAGGATTGCTTAGGCCAGGAGATTGAGCACAGCTCTGGCAACATAGCAAGATCTCTTCCAAAGAAAATAGCCTGGGCTGGGCGCAGTGGCTCACATGTAATCTCAGCACTTTGGGAGGCTAAGGCAGGTGGATCACGAGGTCAGGAGTTCAAGACCAGCCTGGCCAACATGATGAAACCCCATCTCTAAAAAAAAGAGAGAGAGAAAAAACAGCTGGGCAATATAGTGAGACCCTCCCTACAAAAACTTTCAAAGTAAACTGGGCATGGTGGTGCATGCCTGTAGTCCTAGCTAATCAGGATGTTGAGACAGGAGGGTCACCTGAGCTCAGGAGTTTGAGGCTGCAACGAGCTATGATCACACCACTGCACTCCAGCCTAGGTGACAGTGGGAGACCCTAGCTTAAAAAATAAATAAAGTAAAATAAAAGCATAGAATTAAACATTATGAATTAGAGATGATCCCACTCCTACTTGAAAACCCATTAATGATACAGTAAAGGAACTTTTTAATATGCATAAACTCATAAGGACAAAGAGATCAGGGGAAACCACCTTCCCACTCCATCCCGTCCTGGCTCCCCTATCTGAGAGCTACTTCCTCTCAATAAAACCTTGCACTCATTCTCCAAGCCCAGGTGTAATCCGATTCTTCTGGTACACCAAGGCAAGAAACCCTGGAATACAGATAGCCTCTGTCCTTGTGATAAGATGGGGGTCTAATTGAGCTTACTAACACAAGCGGCCTACCGACGGCTAAACTAAAAGAGCACCCTGTAACAGGCTCACGGGGACTTCAGGAGCTGTAAACATTCACCCATAGACACTGCCTTGGGGTCTGTGGGGTCCGAGCCCCACAACCTTCCCAGCTGCATGCTCCCTCTAGGGGTTTGAGCATGGGACACCCAAGAAGCAAGCCACATTCCCATCACACACCCTGAGAGGAGGACAAGGGAACTTTTTCTGTTTCACTAATACCTAGCACAGTGGATGAAAATAAACGCCTACTAAGGCAACTCATTGTGAAATTTCAGAGCACTCAGGACAAACGAAAGCTACTGAAAGCTTCCAGGAAACAAAACAGGCCACAGACAAAGGAGTGGAGATCAGATTGGCATTACATGTCTCAAGAACACAGCTAGAACCAGCAATGCTTTCAAAATTCTGAGGAAAAATGATTTCTGGGCTGGGCGAGGTGGCTCACACCTGTTTGGGAAGCCGAGGTGGGTGGATCACTTGAGATCAGGAGGAGTTTGAGACCAGTCTAGCCAACATGGTGAAACCCCATCTCTACTAAAAACACAAAAAATTAGTGGGCGTGGTGACCGGTGCCTGTAATCCCAGCTACTTGGGAGACTGAGGCAGAAGAATCACTTGAACCTAGGAGGCAGAAGTTGCAGTAAGCTGAGGTCACACCGCTGCATTCCAGCCTGGGTGACAGAGCGAGACTCCATCTCAAAAAGAAAGAAAAGAAAAACCAGTGCAAAAAGGCTGAGAACACCCTAAATCAGAATGCCTCTCCTCCTACAGGGGATCACAGCTCCTCATCAGCAAGAGAACAAGGCCTGACGGAGGATGAGTGTGATGAACTCACAGAATCAGGCTTCAGAAGGTGGATAATAAAAAACTTCTGTGAGCTAAAAGAACATGTTTTAACCCAATGCAAAGAAACTAAGAACCTTGAAAGAAGATTTAACAAAATGCTAACGAGAAACTTAGAGAACAATATAAGTGAATTGATGGAGCTGAAAAACACAACACGAGAACTTCTCGAAGCATGCACAAGTATCAACAGCCGAATTGACCAAGCAGAAGAAAGGATATCAGAGGTTGAAGATCAACTCAGTGAAATAAAACGAGAAGGCAAGATGACAGAAAAAAGGGGAAAAAGGAATGAACAAAGTCTCCAAGAAATATGGGACTATGTGAAAAGACCTAATCTACGTTTGATAGGTGTA
>CAUYQU010073358.1:0-45837 GCA_963574635.1 Cheracebus regulus
AGGTCTGTGGCAGGGTAACTAGGGGAGGCACAGCAGAGGGTGGGGATTTGGGGAGGAATAATATGGGGAGAAATGCCAGATATAGGTGATGGGGAGGAAGGCAGCAAACCACATTGCCATGTATGTACCTATGCAACAATCCAGCATGTTCTTCACATGTATCCCAAAACTTAATGCAATTATATATATATATATATATATGTAGAGAGAGAGAGAGAAAGAGGTTTAGGTGACTGGTAGTTCTGTGACAATATTGAGTAGAAGATTCTGTCTGTCAGAAGCACCTATGTGTTAACAGAGGAATTAACATATGAAAGCCAACCCAAATAATTAACTGCCCGATCTGTTTTTAACAACCTCCAACAGTGGAGCATTTCAGCCAACGGTTCCAATGTTTAAACAACGTTTTCCTCTGGATGCTTTGTATCAGTGGTCAGGAGACCACTGACTGCTTTTGTAAATAAAGTTTTATTGGAACACAGCCATGTATTGATTTGTGTATTGTCTATGCCTGCTTTCAGGCTAAGATGGCAGAGCTGAGGAGTTAAAAAGGCTGAAATATTCACTCTCTGGCCCTTTACAGAAAAAGGTTGCTGACCACTGCTCTATTTCATGACTAGCTGAAGTACCGCACAAAAAAGGGGGGCATTCTCTTCGGTTAGAGCCTTGGTGAAAATAGAGAATCACCCATAATGCCATCTCTACAAGTAACCTTCATATGAGAAGTCTTAAATACCCACTCCTAAGACGAAGTAAACTTGTTTATCTAATCTCCTTGATTTAACCTTCTAGCTCTTACCTGGAACAAAAATTTACAATTCCCACATGTGCTTAATTGTTAAACAGGCTCACAGGTTAAAAGTACATATGCAGAAGGCTAAAATGTTAATCACATATTATTCAAAAATTTAGGAGTAGAACAAATTTTCTCCTTAACCAGAGGAGAAACATTTAAAGAAGTGACTCATACCTAGATACCTCATGGGGTTCAGATTATTCCCATTTTTCTGCTCCCCTAAATTCTGAACATTGTGTCAATTTTCAGAAATGCTTTGGGCCATCTGTGTGTCAGGGATGGCACAGGTATAGCAAGGGCTTCCAAACTAAAATGCAATTTCAGTTTTGATGAAGTGCAACTATTGCAAAACCATGAAGTGATTAGAAAACTTTCTGTTCTTTCTGCTTAATGCAGGTGAGCACTAATTTATTTACTTTATTTTCTTCTATGTGCATATTTCTCCACAAAAATGCACAGACTACTGAGAATGGCCAAGTCTCCATATCGCCATCCTAAAACAAGGATGAAGTGACTAAGAATTCTGTTGCCTGAGGCTAGTGGAATGTGTGATTGTCTCTGTGGACAAGTGGTGCAGCCTGGTGGGAAGATGGTCGTGCCTGGCCTTGACTGGTGGCTCAGCCACCCGCCGTTCTGTGAACTTGAACAAATTCTGTTCTCTGTCTGAGCCTAACCTGTAAAATGTAGGTTTCGTGTGTCTTGCAGAGTTGCTATGAGGATATAAAATAATACCCATCCAGCATATGGCATTTGAGAAATGACAGTTTTCATGAGTGTTATTCTGATTGCCAGGACACTATACAGCCACCCACTCGAAGAGGAAGAGTGTCAGAGAGTGGAGTGAGAGGTGACTGACCACAGGCATTCTAGAATAACCACAATGGTCACCACTTCACTTCCCTTAATGTTGACAGTTTGCATGGCCCTGAAGATGTTCAGAGAGCCCTTCCACAGTCTCCACCACACTCCCTTTCTCCCTCTGCCTAGAAAGCCAGGGACCTCTGTGACAAATTCCAGGCACCCTTGGAGTAAATGCAATAAAAGCTCAGAACCACAGGGAATTCCTAGACATGCAACACCATGGCTGGGTTCTGCTTTTACTCAAAAAGTTCATTTTCTCTAGCTCCAGAGAAACAGACAATCTAGGACTGAAGTCAGAGCTTCATTTGGTTTGTCTTCCAATTCCTTTCATAGCTGATTGGTCTTTGGTTTCATCCTGAAAGTGCACTAATAGGTCCACATCCTGTTCATCTTTCTTGGAAAGGTCAAAAAGCAATGCAAGCTCATGGACGCCATGCTCCTCGGGAGGCCAGATGGGGGCTTGGGGCTTGAGGAAGGGAAGAAGACAATCTGTAGTGCTCACCCCAACTGGGCTGGCATTAGGAGGTGTGGGAGAGGTGACTGCCTGCACCCTGTAACCTGGGAGGAAGGGGGTAGGGAGAGGACTTAGGGAGAGTCTATTATTTTGCTAGGGCCTTGTAACAAAGTCCCACAATCTAGATAGCTTAAAACAGCAGAAATGTATTGTCTTGCAGCTCTGGAGGCCGCAAGTCTGAAATCCAGGTGTTGGCAGAGCCGTGTGATCTGAAACCTGTAGGGGAGAGCCCTTCCTTCTGTCATTTGTGTGCGGCACTCCATGCTGCCTGTGACATCACATGGTGCTCTCCCCGCATGTGTTCATGTCACCTTCCCTCCATGTGGCTCTTCTCCTCTTCTTAAAAGAACACCAGTCATATTGGATTAGGGCTCACTCTTCTCCTGTGTGAACTCATCTAGACTTGATTGTGTCTGCAAAGACCCTATTTCCAAATAAGGTCATATTCACAGGGTCTAGCAGTTGGGACTTCAGCGTGTCTTCTTGGGGAGGATACAATTTAAACCCATAACAGGGAGTGAAGAGGGGCAGTGGACCCTGGAGGTCTAACTTCCTCAGGTCTCCTCCAACCCTGGATACCACCACTCCTTTTTGCAGTAATATAGTTAGAGTTGTACCTTTAACCTTCAGCCAGCTGTTATCCTGTGACACCCAACATTACAATCCTCTGTGGGATCTTCTTCACAACTAGATTCCTAGAAAGCAGGATGGGCAGAAGAGCTGCAACTTCAGAATCTGCATTTTCTAGGCAGCCTGAGGAATACAGCTTTCAGGAAAAGAATAGGAGATTTGCTCTACTGTGAAGATGGAGCAAGGACCCCCTCTAAAAGGCTTGTGGCCTCCCAAAGCATAAAAATAAAGGAAAATCTTGAGTTTCTCCAAGGAAAATTCCAGCCACCTAGCTAGCCCTGAGAAGTAAATAAGCAACTTGTTAAGCTAGAAGGTAATAGTAGCCTAAAAACAATAGCCAAGGAAGCTAGAATAACCGATGTTTGGTTTCCCTAGAGAAACAAAAGATAACATCTTAACATATATCTCTGAGTTGTTTTTTAGAAACCTGGACCCCCACCAAATGGATCCTCCAGCACACGGAACTCAGGTAAGGGGGAACCAAATACTGAATCCTACCTATTATCCTTCATTGTAAATTTCTTCCTGAGGGGCCTGGAGAAAAGTCACTGTCAGGGAGCTAACATTTGTTTCTGCCAATCCTAAATTTTAATTATTTTATTATTTATGTTTATCATTATTATTATTTTGAGATGGAGTCTTGCTTTGTCATCCAGGCTGGAGTACAATGGCTCGATCTCGGCTCACTACAACCTCCGCCTCCCAGGTTCAAGTGATTCTCCTGCCTCAGCCTCCTGAGTAGCTGGGATTACAGGCACACACCACCACTAGCTAATTTTTTATTTTTAATAGAGATGGGGTTTCACGATGTTGGCCAGGCTGGTCTCAAACTCTCGACCTAGTGATCTGCCTGTGTCAGCCTCCCAATATGCTGGAATTACAGACGTGAGCCACCATGCCGGGCCAACCCTAAATTTTTAAACAAAGCTTCTCCTTAACCAATTGCAAATCAGAAAATCTTTGAATCTACCCATGACTCATAAGTTCCCATTTCAAGATATCCCACCCTTTTAGACCAAAACCAATGTGTAACCTCCATGTATTGATTTATGATTTTACCTATAACATCTGCTTTCCTGAAATATACCCCTGCCTTGAAAAACACTTGCCTGCAAGCCATGAGGGAGGTCAGGATTTGAGTGTTAGCAGCCTGGTCCTCCTTGCTTGGTGCCCTGCAAATAAATGCCTGACTTTCTCTTGTTGCTATCCTGATGTCCGTGTTTGTCTTTGCTGTGCTAGGCAAGCAGATCCCAGTCTGCTTTTATAACATTGCCAGCCATATCCACTATATGGTGAATAGATCACAGATCCTTTTGGAGTTCAGATATGGATGAAGTAAAGAAAAAAGAGAAGACTTGGGAACTTGGTGTGGGATAAAGAGGACAAGGGATTAGGAAAAAAGATGCTGAGAATCTTAGATGGGGGAAAAAACTTCCTGCTACTCTCTTTTGGCAACAATGGGCCCTGGACACCAGCCTTTATATGTGGAAGCCAAGATAAATATTATTCAACTGGATAATTTCAAATTGGACTGCTATGTTGCCACCATCGCCTTGCCAGTTAGCAAGTTAAGGCAGTCAGCCCAACAGGCTCGGCCAGGTTCTCCATTCTGCTAAGATTTTCAGGGCACAAACTGAGGTCCCCTCAGTCAAACACCATTACCTGAATAGACTCTGACCTCTTGCTGATGTGAAAATGTGACAGCAGTTAAGAAAGAGTAACAGGGCTTGTCCTGCCCTACTTCGTCATACGCTGCAGATGTAATAGACACATGGGGCTCTGACTAGGAATAAACCTGATATTCCACTCCAGGGGAGGGGTGCTTCCACTCCAGGGGAGGAATGCTGGTGTTTGCTCACTCTGAGCCCCGCAATTTTTATTGCAAACAAGAGTTGAGGGAGGGACCTACTTTGTAGTAGCTATATACTACCTTTGTAGTAGTTGAAGACACTCTTCCATGGGACTAAGTGAAAATAACAAAAAGGAAAACTGAGAGTGGTTGAGTCAATACAATGAAGTGAATTATCTCCAATTTACTAAGTATACAACAAGCTATAAATAATACTGAGTTATGTAGCGTTGGTGTACTTCCCATGCATCCTGTTAGAAAGACCCTGAACTTCCAGATATTGGAAGGAGACTCTGAGTTCCTTTTCTTCAACTGCTTTTCAATTTTGCTTAAGAAGTTAGCTTCCCGGAAGGCTGGTGGCTGCCTGGTAAGGAAGAAACATATAGGAATGCATTCAAGAAATGAGTCGTTGATCTTGGGCAAAATAAAGAAGGGAGGCTGTTCCGGGAATGAAAGGAGAGAACAGACTCTGCATTTCCAGGGGAAGAGTCATATGAAATGTCCAACTACGTGGACAAAGATGCCCCACTAAGGAAGCAGGGCCAGGAAAGGAACACGGCGGCCATTCACAGGAAGGGCTGGGCTGGGGGTAAAGATGTCGGTGTCCATCAAGGAAAGAGACTTCTGGGGAAAGGGGTGGGAGGAATATGTAATGAGTTTCATGCGTCTGTGTTTGGGGCCTAGAACGCTAGGATGTGGTCCTGTTTTCCACAGTTGATGAACTAATATAGAATAGACTGTTGTCCCTAGTAGCTGTCAATGGAGCACTGACTCTGGATCTAAGACTCTCTGGGTTTGAATCCTAGCTCTGCTATCCTAGTCGCATGACTTTGATCCAATTTAATTACCTTATCTGTTCCTTAGTCACAAATGACTTATCTATAAAATGGAGATAAAAATAGTACCTACTTCAAAGTGTTTTGTAAAATTGAATTCATCTGAATAAAACAGAGTTTCTGGAACATAATAAAGACTCTTAAGTATTCTTTATAAGAAAAACTAATTAGCCAAAATTGCCTTGAGGGTCTGCCTTGATTCTGGTTTTGGCTGGAGGTTTGATTCTGCATTGTCTTCTGACCCCTTTCTGATTTGTATTTGACCATGTTTTCCAATGTTCCACCATAATTCATGCTGAATAAGTCAGGACCTTATAAGGGAGAAAAATTACATTTCAGAGAAAGTATGTGCATTTGTTTATAGTTGAAGGTTTTTCAAGTCTCTCTCTCTTTTTTTTTTTCCAGTATTTTCAAATATGTTCCCCTATATCTAGCTATTTCTGTTTCTATGTGCTACTGCATAGACCGGGGCACATTTCTCATCTTCAAGGGGGATAGCTCTTCTGTAGTTCTTAAAAATGTCTGCTTGTAGCTTCCTAAGAATGCCTCTTCCACTTGCCCTGCTATGATGGAATGAGTTGTGGACTCTCCTGGTTTTCTGTGGGAAGAGAAAAACTTCCAGATGAATTCAACCCAGTAGCTCCCAACTACTTAGAATTTGTTTACTATATGCATATTTCCTATATTGTACTATTTATTATCAGTATTCTCTCCCTCTCTCCTTTCCTATTTTGCCCCCACTGCCATATCTATCTCTTTCAACATAATAAAATACATCCACATACATCTGTGCCCTGAACTGTTTTCTGTTTAGAGTCCATATCATCTTGTCTTGCTTCACATACAGTGTGATTTGATGGGTACATATGGCTATATCTGCCCCCAAACATCATCTATGTTAGCCTCTCCCAAAGTCTGAAATTCCCCTGAATAAACACTCTGCTCTGGCTCAAGGCATCTTCTCCTAAAGACTCCTGTACAAATACAAGCGATCTCCCCTAGGAAAGTTGACTCACTGGTAACATCTTCATGGTTTGTGAGATTCCTGCTTGATGCAGTGTGGCGGCAGGCTCCCTAGGGCATCAAATTAGTCTGTGAAGGAAGAAGAGGCGTGGTTTGATAAGAAGAAACATCCTGCCCAGCAGGCCCTATCAGCCCGAGGATGGGGGCTGCCCGTGCAGGATACTCTGCGCTGGGATCATGGTGGGACTGGGCCATCAGATGGGGAAGAGTGAGGACAGACCGTTCCAAAGGGTGAAAAGGGAAATACCAAAGAAGAACTCAACTTGTTAGCAAAGGGCCTTCAGTGAGATCTACTGTTTACTTTTAGTATTCATTTCTAAAAGGCATGTTTTATGTTTTAGGGACTTTCTGTTTTCTATAGCTTGGAAGAACATATTTTCATTAAGGAAAACTATGTCCAAGATAATGCTACTCAGGGTGTTAAAGTTGATGTGCAGACACTGCCTTGAAAAGGATGTATTTTCATTCCTCTGCTTGCTTTTAGAATCCCTGAGAGAGGCACAGCCCCAGGGTTCGAGGGTTTCCTTTCGTACTGGGGTTGAATTCCTTTCCTCTTCTCATTCCAGCCTCCCTGGGAATTCCGGCCTCTCCTTGGCCGTGGGGCTCTTCTCCCTTCTGCACAGAGCACCCCTAGATTGCTGGCTTCTTGTATCCTTCCTAATAAGACTCTGTTTAACCTGAAATTGTATTGCTGTGCATTTCAAATTCTACTTCTGTGAGAATAAAAGAACTGATGTGATATGCACATAGGACACATAATAATTAGACAAATACAACACAAGCCCTTTTAAAATCTTGTATAAGACTACCCTATCTGTTTAAAGCAGATCTCTGTTTTAGAGTAATTTGAGATTTTTTCCCCCTTCTTTCCTTTTTAAAAGAAAGCAGCAAGACACAGTGAAAAAACTGTGAGCTGTGGACTCAGACGCACATGAATTTGAACCCATTCTGGCTCACGCCTGAAGTGTGGCTGGAGAAGCTGTGTGAGGTCTTGTGAGCTGCACCCATTCAGGTTGGATAGAAATCATTATGTTGTAGAGTTGCTGAGAGGATTAGGAGTAATTCCTCAAACCTAAGGCTGCTTTGAGGACTTAAAAAGTTCACATATGTCAAGTAATTAGCAAACTGCCTAGTACTTAGCAAAACCCATAAATGCCATGTACTTTTATTCATATTATTGATTAAAAAATCATAAGGAAGAAAAACTAGAGACAGAAAAGTTAAAATTAAGCCAGACAGGGAACAGAGAAGAAACACTGAGCATAGAGGGGTAGAGTTATATTCTTTTCCACTTTGAGTGAAGGTCCTGACTTTCTGACTCTGGGCACTCAACAGTGGAAGAAAGATGAGAGCCTCCCATGGCAGGTAAGATGGAGCGAGGAGGAAAATGACAGAGAAGGAAAAAGGGGCAGACAGGCTTTCAAGCAGTGTGGAAGCATTTGGTAATAGCTTCTAAATGGAAAATGCCATTATCATAAAAGCATATAAACAAGGAACTAGAGTACTGTTCATTGTTTTAGAGTCACTTAGTCAATAACATTTATATTTTTGTCTGATTATGAAAGTAGTATGTTTTCATATTGAAAAATTAGAATATGCAGAAAGACACAAAGACTAAAATGAAAATAATCTATAACACATAGAGGAATATTCATCATTTAAGGTAAGTCCTTTTAGCCTAATCTGTATATATTTACATTTCTTCTACAAAGTTGAGCTTATTTTATGAAAGTAGTATAGCTAATGAGACAGCCAAGTAAAAAGGGTCACCGCAGGATCTCCTACAGGCCTGCACACTGGGACGACGGGGTGGAGCCTGGGGAATTTTATGCCTTTTGCAGCGGGGAAGAGTCTGGCGCATCTAGTTATCCTGTGTTACAACCTGGGATTCAGTCAATGAGTAGAGAGCGGGCCTGTTAGCAGGACTCTATCTCACTTTGCTGAGCTGTTTATCCTTTTTCCTTTTTGCCAATAAATTCCATTCCCCCTCGCCCTTCAAAGTGTCTGAGCCGAATCTTTCCTGTTGTGTGACAAGAACCCAGTTTTGTCCTACAACACTAGGTTTTTACTTAATTATATATGAACGTTATCTCATGTCATGAAATATTCTAGCATATCTTTTTTCAAAATGTGCAATTAAAAATTCAAACATAAAAATAGAGAGACACTAGAATAATGAACCTCGTGTTTCTATCACTCACATTCAACAATTACCAACTCGTGGCCAATTTTCTTTCATCCATACACCATATACTTCTCTTGAAGCAAATCTTAGACACAATGGAATTTTATCTACAAATATTCCTATATATATATATATATCTGTGAGACATGAGATTCTTCTAAGGAATAGAATTAAAACTGTCACACCCAAAAATTTAAGTTTTTTTTTTTTGAGACAAGAGTCTTGCTCTGTCACCCAGGCTGGAGTGCGATGGCGTGATCTCAGCTCACTGAAACCTCCGCCTCCTGGGTTCAAGAGATTCTCCTGCCTCAGCCCCCTGAGTAGCTGGGACTACAGGCACCCACCACCACACTGGGCTGATTTTTTGTATTTTGAGTAGAGACGGGGTTTCACTGTATTAGCCAGGATGGTCTTAATCTCCTGACCTCATGATGCACCCACCTTGGCTTCCCAAAGTGCTGGGATTACAGGTGTGAGCCACCACACCCGGCTTAAAACTAATTTCTTAGTATCATGAAATATGAATTTGCTGTTTACTTCTTCCTGATTGTCATATCATTTTTAAACTGTTTGAATCAGGATCAGATTTTTGGTGTTTAGAGATTGGGCCAAAATTGAGTTTAAATTAATATGAACTCACAATATATTTTATCTAAAACAAAAACTGTATTTTTTAAGCTCTGTATACTGAAAAAGCCTAGAAACAATGACTAACCCAGGAGCAAAGAACACCTCTAGTGCCAACATTATAGGCTCCAAATACCATTGTTCACTAAAAGAAAATAAGATTAATTGAAGAAATACCGGATTCCAGGTCTGGGACAAGAAAAAACAGTATAAGCCTGAAACATCATATACTAGAAAGCAAAGAAAGTGTGCAGGAACATTAGGGTGATGTCCAAAGCATTCAAGTTTTTGGTTTTAATTCTGTTTATGTGATGAATCACATTTATTGATTTGCATATGTTGAACCAAACTTGCACCCCAGGAATAAGCCTGTTTGATCACAGTGAATTAACTGTTCGATGTGCTGTTGGATTCAGTTTGCAAGTATTTTGTTGAGGATTTCTGTATGTAAGTTCATCAGAGATATTGACCCGTAATTATCTTTTTTTGTCATGTCTTTGCCAGATTTTGGCTTCATAGAATGAATTAGGGAGGACTCCATTCTCCTCAATTTTTTGGAATAGTTTCAGTAGAATAGGTACCAGCTCTTCTTTATACGTTTGTAGAATTCAGCTGTGAATCCATCTGGCTCTCAGGTTGATTGGTATGTTTTTTTATTACTAATTCAATTTGGAAGCTCAATATTGGTCTGTTCAGGGTTTCCATTTCTTCCTGATTCAATCTTGGAAGGTTGTCTGTTTCCAGGGATTTCATTTCCTCTATATTTTCTAGTTTTTATTAATAGAGGTGTTCATAATGGTCTCTGAGGTTCTTTTGTACTTCTGAGGGATTGGTTGTGATGTCACACTTGTTTCTGATTGTGTCTATTTGGATATTCTCTCTTTTTTTCATTGTAAATGTAACTAGCCATCTATCAATCTTGTTTATCCTTTCAAAGAACCACATGATCATCTCAATAGATGCAGAAAAATCTTCTGCTAATATCCAACATCCTTTCATGAGAGAAACCCTCAACAAACTAGGCATCAAAGAAAGATACCTCAAAATAATAAGAACTATCTATGACAAATCCACAGCCAACATCATACTGAACAGGCAAAAGCTGGAAGCATTCCCCTTAAGGACTGGAATAAGACCAGGGATTCTCACTCTCACCACTCCTATTCAACATAGTGCTGGAAGTCCTAGCCAGAGCAATTAAGCAAGAGAAAGAAATGAAAGGCATCCAAATAGGAAAAGAATACGTCAAATGATTTCTTTTCACAGATAATATGATTATAAACATAGGAAACCCCAAAGAGCCCACCAAAAGTCTCCTAGAACTAATGAATGACTTTAGCAAAGTTTCAGGATACAAAATCCATGTACAAAATTTACTAGCATTTCTACACACCAATAACAATAAAGCTCAGAGTAAAATCAAGAACACAATCCCATTTACAATAGCCACAAAATAATGAAATACCTAGGAATACATGTAACCAATGAGGTGAAAGATCTATACAAGGAGAACTACAAAACACTGCTGAAAGGAATCATTGATGATACAAACAAATGGGAAAATATTCTATGCTCATGGATTGGAAGAAGCAATGTCATTAAAATGGCCATCCTGCCCAAAGCAAGATACAGATTCAATGCAGTCCATTAAATCGCCAACAACATTTTCACAGAATTAGAAAAAAAATATTCTAAAACTCATATGGAACCAAAAAAGAGCCTGAATCACCAAAGCAGTTCTAAGCAAAAAGAACAAAGCTGGCAGCATCACATTACCCAATGACAAACCATACTATAAGGCTGCAGTAATCAAAACAGCATGGTACTAGTACAAAAACTGACACATAGACCAATGGAACTTAATAGAGAACCTAGAAATAAGGCCACATACCTACAACAATCTGCTCTTCAACAATCTGTTCTAGAACAGTTCAGAGGAAAAAGAAAGTTCTATGGGTTAGAGTGATCCAAGAAAGCTTCATGGAAGAGGTAGAATTTGAGTCCATGCTTGAAGAAAGGAAAGAGCCACAGAGTTGGAGGGAAGCATACAGACAATATCAGGTTATAGAACATACACAGATCAAATTAGAGCACAGTGGACTTTGATTTGGACAGCAGAGTGTTTTTCTTGTATAATTTTAATTATTTGTCAGTATTTCAAAATCAAGAGATTTCTTATGAAAAATCTGTGTTTCTGACCTAATACAAGGATTACCTGACAATACTGGG
The DNA here is from genome assembly GCA_963574635.1 of Cheracebus regulus. Lineage (NCBI taxonomy): Eukaryota > Metazoa > Chordata > Mammalia > Primates > Pitheciidae > Cheracebus > Cheracebus regulus. The sequence goes on from CAUYQU010073358.1 coordinate 11,551, forward strand.
TGCACAGTCTTTCATGCCACCAGTTGACTGGAGTTGAAGATTGGTACTGCCATTTAGATGGGGCTTGCTCTCTCCAGCTTTCTGTGGGCTCCACTTGGCCCGTGGCACTCATGTATTTACCCAGTCCCTGTGAACTTGGGATCTGGTATATAGCATGAAGAAAGTCAAATGGGTAGATGAGGAAGATCATGCCCCAAAGACATGTAAGTGGACTAAACTGGTCACACTTGGGAGTAGTATGAGATGATGTTGAAAAAGTAAGTTGAGATCAGATCACACATGAAAAGTCTTCCATACAAGACTCAGAATTGCCCTTAATTTTTTGCAAGAGAGTCTTATCGTAGGCCCTGCGTTTGAGAAGGCCCTGCTCTGACCCTCTTCCAGCCATACCCCTCTACACAGGATTAGTAATCCACATGGATAAGGGACCATGTTCACTTTCTCCCTGCACTGTCCTCCCCCTTGAGGCCATGCCCATTCTCATGTTTAGGACCCTGCAATTTGCTGCCTCAGTGGCCCCAACCCCACTACTAAGTCCTGAATAAGCCTCTTCTTCTAGTCCATCCTCTTAAAGATTGACCACACAACCAGCATGCATCCCTAAATCTAACAATGGCCAAGAGTGACTGTTTGCAGGTGGAAGCTGGAGGGTTATGGACAGCATTTGATGGCAGGCTGGCTGTTCACATACATGCCTATTTGGCCCTTTGTGAAATTGAGAGTGAGAAGAGAGGTGAGTCAGATACCTTATTTATATTTTTATTGCAGTCCTACAAATGGTAAGGGTTGGTCTGATGGGTCTAAACCATTTTTAATACAGCAATTCATAGGTAATGGAGATCCAAGGATGGGTTTTTGAACATGGAATTGCCATGGTGAGGACAAGATTTAGGAAAGTTTCTTTTGCAGTTCTGTAGAGGATGGATTCATTGGATTGGGAAGGGAGGCAGGCAGCTCAACTCAGAGGTTCTTGCAATAATATAAATAAATAAATTATGAGTCAGCTGGGATGGGGATGGAAACAGAAATTCAGGAAAATTCAAAGACCATTAAATTGCATGGCAGTATAATCTCCCCTTGTGAAAAATTACAGTATTGCCCAAATATTCCAGATCCTCTTCTACCTAATAGTTCTATTGGCAAACCTAAGAAAATTGGGCTTATAAAATCATGAAGATAACTAGATTAAAGAATCAATTTAAAATGTTTGGATTTTGTGCCTAGATATGATTTCAAAAGAAGGACAGTTAGGGCAGAAGTGAACTGTTCATTCAGAAGAGGACACAGAGGCTGGCTATAACAGAGAAGACTTTAATAGCAAGATGTACTGGAATTTGGTAGGAGAAAGCTAACAGTGAAATTGTGGTGATGAAGCGGAGAAAATTTTCAGCAAGGGAGATGGAAGGCAGATGGGAGTACTGTGAAATTAAAGAAAGAGGCTGGGTAGTTATTCATAGCTATTCTTCTGTTATAACTCTGAAATATGTGTGCCTAAAGAATGAATAGAAAGTAATTGATTTGAAATAGAAAAACATTAAAGCTTAGAAATATGGAAACATGAGAAATGACCCTGAATTGAATGTGTTTGAAATGGTTTTTAGGGCTTTCTTTGGTCCATGTAAGTCACCTTAACAAAGTATTTAAATAAAACATTTTGAAAAAATAGTCGCTGGACTTTTTGAAAGAAAAAAGCCCTACTGATTCAAGGCAAATTGCATGGCTAAAAATTATGGAAACTGTTGCAGGACCCCAAAAGGCAGCCCTTGCCTCAACATGGGTGCTGGTGTTTGTCCCCCAGAGGGGGTTCATGCTATCAGCCACCACTTGTCCTCACTGTGGTTTTCTAGATGAAATCAAGAAAACCAGGGTGATGTGACCAAAGGCAATTCTCTATAGGAGACAACAGCTAGGTGTGGTTACTAGCCAGCACTGGAGCCGCTGGGGACAGGTGCAGCCGCTAGGGACAGGTGCACCAGCTGGTAAGGCAGAGCTAGCAGGTCACTGAGAGTCTCCACTACACCACCGAATCAGCTTCAACCTGGAGATGCATCCCACCACAATGAAATCATGTGTTTTCATCACAATCAAAATTAAAAGACCACGAGGCAGCTTAGTGCAGAGAAAAGAATCCCTTTGATGGAGGTAGCTGACCTGGGAAAAGATTTCTCTTCTACTACAAGTAGGAGATTTGGGGCAAGTCACTCGGCCCCTCTAGGCTTGTTTCCTCATTCAAACAGTCAGAAAAATAAAAAGGACTATTTTGAGAGTCATAGGAGGAAATTAATATAACATACACAGACAATATATTGATGCATGATATGCAAGTGTACCATACACTTGTTTATATTAATAAGAAAAGATCTGGAAAGCTATATACTAAGCTTAATTGTAAGTTATCCCTGAGTGAGGGTCATGGTGGATGGTTGTAGAGAGAAAAACAACAGTGTGGTGAACAGTGCGGATTTCGGAGCCACACTGGTTTTTGGACTCTGGGCAAGTTTTTTAACCTCTCTGTGCCTCAGTTTCCTTTTCTGTAAAATGTGGGTAGGCAAAAATCTACCTCATAACGTTGCTTTGACAAGTAAATGAGCTAATATGTAAAAATCATTTATGATTTTGCCAGGCATGCTGTAAGAGGAATATAACTGTTAGATATTCATGATTCATGTTCTTCTATTTTGCTTATTCTTGCCCCCAATTTTTCTACAGTGATTGTACATTGATTTTTACAAGGAAAACGTATAAAACATAAAAAAGTTTCTTTTTAATAGGTGAACTATTAATAGCTGGTAGACGTTTTAATTAACTTTTATTTTAAATTGGAATAAAATAATTAAAACTGTTCAAGCAATACATCAAATAGAGAACAATGGTCATAAGCTCGCTACTGTTCACTCAGAAGCGCCCGGTCTCTTAGGCTTGAGGTTGGTGTATTTGCAGGAGTTGCTGCTGCTGTTGTTTTTCGCTCTCTACAGCAGTGGGAATCTGGAGTCCTGCCTCACATTTGGTTTTCTTAGCATCCAACTCTGTGTAAATGCAACATCAGTATTTCAACTTTTGGCGGTAGAGGTCATCTTGTATAGTTGTCTCAATTGTGGAGTGTTTTTCGTTTTTTTTTTTTTTTAATTTTAAGAGTATCAAACGTAACAGCTGCTGCCCTACTCCTAATAGACAAATGAATGCAAAATGGCTGAATCATCAGCAGCTCCTGGCAGATCCTAAGACCTGTGGACAATAAACCTCTCCTGAGACCAGACATTTTTGTCACAGCCTTGTGCTGGCATGGCCACATGTGAACTCAGGACACTCCAATTACCAGGTGTCTCTTGCCTAAGGTGTGAGTTCAGGACAGGCAATTGCTGTTTTATCAAGGATATTCAGGTGGCTGAGCAAGGCCAACATTGAAGAAATGTATTATTTGAATTGTTCAATTCCCTGGGAACTTCCCTTTTATTGCTCGGGAGGAATGAGGAAGTGAGAGCACCACACACACACACACACACACATTCACACTTACAATGCTTTAGGTCAAATTATCATCAAGAAGCCAGTAGGATTTCTAAGAGAAAATGGGCTGTTGCAATCATGCTTTCAATCCAGCCACTAGACTTGGCAGGTAATTGCAAGCCAGGGGCAAGCCACAAATACCATTAAATACAGACATTATCGTTCCTGACGCCCACAAGCGCCATCATAATAATGAACTACCAATATGCTCAGATTCCCTGATCACATGGACTATACATTTCACAAGAACTTTTAAAACTCCAGACGAATGGAGGAATTCTCCAGGCTGTAAGATTTCTTTCGAGACTAGATGAATTCAGAGGGATAAAGTTAATTGAGGTAAAACAAAAATGGTGATGGATTTATTCTAAATTTAGAGAGCAGAAAGGTTTTTCTTTTTCGGTTCAGCTCCTTCCTTCCAAGATTCCTTTCTGTTTTTTTCCAGTGAGTCTATTAGGAAGGCTCTCTAGACCTAATTGGCAAACGGAAATAAATAAATCGTGGGCACCCACCCAAGCATTTTCAGGGAATTTATAGCCAGAATTGTGTACATATTGATCAAAACAGGCATCCTGCCACAGTCGATGAGGTCCCTGGCAGACAGACCTTAGTAAAACTGAGCAAAATTATAATACCATAAACCACAGAATCACTAAACATTTCAGCATATATCACAAATAAAGCATTACGATTTTTATAAGAAGAAATTATTCCTGATAGAGCTACCAGACTGCTTGGAGGTGTAGGCGTGAAAATATGAGATTCCAGGAAACTCGATTTATTTCCATGTTTCAAAAACCTTAGACAAGGCTTTATTTCCAAAGTAATTTAAAACATTGCCAGCCTAAGTTGAGAGGGGGGACTTCTTGGGGAACTTAATGAACGTTCAATAAGAGATTTTGAAATAAGTCAAAGTTGAGGGCTGAATAAGTGTTTTTCTGGAGAAAAAAGCATAAAAAGTAGCATCTCTGGAAAAAAGTGTCACTTAATATATTTTATAAATGATCAGGAAGAGGGAATACAGAAGGAATACTTTAGGGGGTTGCAAAGACAGTAGATGTTTCTCGGTGGTTTAATGTTTACTTAAACAATTGAGTCTGTCTGGGATACAATATGACATGCGAGCTTCAGGATGGGTCACTCAGAGGAAATACCTTTAAGAAAATGAACAAAATTTGCTTCCAGAATTATAGCCTCTGACATAATTTGTCCATTAATAAATAATTCAGTGTCTCTTATATGCAAAGTACATGTATGCAAATTCTGGAGCGGGGAAACATTGCTTTACAAAGTATCCTGATGATATGAGGCCAACATGTTGCTAAAGCCAAAAGGGAAAGGAAGCTCTGGTTACCATTAGAGTGAGAACCAAAAACAAATTGGAAAACAGTCTTTAACTTTTGCATAAAATTATGGTGTGTGCATGTCTAGAAAACTGGAATGAAATGCAGCAAAGTGACTGAATAGGGAAAATATACTGGGAGGTCAGAGGGCCTGATTCACACATAAGGAGAAACACAGATCGTAACACTGGGCTAGGGAGAAATCAGTACCTGTTCAATGACATGTCAAAGGCTACTGAGAAGGTTCATGTGACCTTAATCTCTATCTTTCCCTTCTTATGCAAACTTCTTAAGAATATATATCTTTTACATTTACAATTTTGATTTTCTTGCCTCCATTTCACTCTTTAATCATTTAAGTATCTGCCCTCCCTGCTCCAATAAAGTCATTTTCTAAGGGAATTAACAATTTCCTAACTCCAAATCCCATAGAGAATGTTTCTTCTCATTGATTTCATCTTTCTCCCTTGGCCATTCCCCTCTTAAAGTTCTCTTCTTCCAGAGCTCCTGTGGTGCCACTCTCCCTGGTTTTCTTTGTGCCTGGGATTATTTCTGGTCCCTCCAATGGCTCCTCGCCCTCTACCTGGCCCTTCAGTTAGGGTATGCCTGCCTCTTCTCACTCTACATGCCCACCTAGGATCCTAACCATGCTCAAGACTTCACTTACCACCTGTTCTCTGATGAGTTTCACAATCCTGCTCTCTTCTCCTTCCCCCAGCCCTCCTCTGAGCTCTCAAGCCATAGTTTCGATTGTCAACTAGACATCCTAGCTAAATGTCCCTTATAAGGACAGAGAGAGCACGCCTAAAATCAAACCTGAGTCTCCCTGCACCCTCAACCCACTCGTCCTCAATCTCCGTGTCGCTGGATGGAACCACTAGAGCCCTTACGGGCACACACTGGGTCTTGATGAATTAACGAAAGGCAGCACTTCTCCAGCCTGCTTCAGCCCAGCACCAGAGTGAACAGCGGTGCTCAGAGACTTTAGCTTTCCCGCCCCCTTTGCTGGATATCCTTGTGAAGGACACAGGTGGAACAACTGTTTGTGGTAAGTCGCCCTGATATTTCCTTATCACTCAAACAAAACTGAAAACTCAGAGTCATCACTTCTATAATTAGCCAGTCATCAGGTTCTGTCCATTTTATCTTAGAAGTGTCCATAGTATATTTCCCAACAGAAATATATGTTAGGGAAAATGCTTTTGCCTAATGTACCAACCCTCAATTCACACAGTACTGATTAGCAAAGCTTAATTTCTTTCTTATTTGCTGAAAAAAATATCAGTACAAGTTCTCACATTTTCTTCCTCACCCTAGTAGAAAACTCTAGGTAGACTGATTTATTTTACTTTGGAGACTACTGGTAATGAAGTCCAGACTCCACAGCATAATGTACAGGATCTTTCATACGTGGCAACAGAATGCCTTTCCAGCCTCTGTTCTTGCCTCCATGCTCACTCCACCAAGGGCATGGCATGGGGTGTTTCTTCAATGGATCCACATAGCTTCATGACTCTGAACATTCGTACATGCCCCAGCTCTCTGGAATCTCCTTTCCTTAGTGCCCTTTTTATCTTTCAAGGTTTAGCTCAGATGAGTTCTTCAGTCAAGCTTCCTCCAATCCTTCTCTTACCCTCTACCAGCCCAGCTGCCGTCCAGGGAAGACTTGCTCTTTACCCGTGCTGTAGTCCCTAGGTCCTTCCTCCAACATGAAGTATGTACAACACCTCTCACACTAGTGGATTACTCATTTCTTTACAGGCATTTCTCTTCTGCTAGATTTTTCTCTCTTCAAAATAGAAATCATGTCTTATCCATCTTTGTATACCAAAGACCTAGGATTATTTGACACACTGTAGGTGCTTTGTGACAGTTGAATGAATGAGCAAATACATGAATGAAATATACTTAATTGAAGTTCTCTTCAAATATATTGGGCTATCCCAAGAAGCTAGAAGCTCCTTTTCCCTGTGTCCAAGCAGAGGCTGATGGAAGGAATTCAAACACTGACTACATACGTGGACTAGATATGCTTTAACATACATGAACAACATGCACATACCAGCAAGACCCTCTGTAGGCCTTTGAGTTTGGTATAATGGCAGACACTCATGCCGTCCCTCTAACCACACCAGAGTGCGCTAGGAGAAGAGCTGGGCTGTGAAGTACAGAATCAGGAGAGTATTAATTATTCCCGCATCATTCAGGTTCTTGAGCCGATCACTCACAGATGCCTGAATAATAAGCCTAACCTTTTATCTGCAGCATCAAGAGAAGCTCCTTTCATTTTCAGAGAACAAGGCATGTCCTCTCCACATAGCGCTCGAGACACACAAAGGAAAGGTACAGATGACAGAGCACCAGTATAGTCACAAACCTAGAGTCTCATCCTGCTTTTACCATACAGAAATTTTTAGACATTTTAACCGGAAATTTGTGGCACAGATGGAAAACAAGTTTCATCTAAGTTAAGCAGAGTAAATGAGGAAAAAAAACTCTCAAAGATCAAAAAGCTGTGTAAGAGATACTCTAAGGACCCAGATTATATAAATGCTTGTAAGCTACGAGTGTTTTCATACAGTGCTGTTAAGGAACCTGCAATTAAGGTGTTGGAGGTTTTTCTTAAATACACACACACGCATCCATACACTCACAGGGAAATCAATCCCCTCTCAGAAAAGAACAGTGGTAGGTGTGTGGAACCGTTTCTGTGCCCCAGCAAGGCACAGCGCTTCTCCTGGAAATACAGCCCCCACTCAGTTCAAGTCAATCTAACGTGGAAAGATAAAATTTGCTGCACCACTGAGAGCTCGCAGACAGCAACACCTCCCTGGGAGCCTGCCACTTCTACAAACTCAAACAAAGAGGTATAGAGAAACCCTGCCACTGAGCAGGGGAAATGTGTTTTCTTATCTGGAGCCAAGGTGGGGATTTGTGTGACACTGCTGTCATTCCCTAACTGAATTACACCCATGTGCTGCACACCTGCAGCTTCTAGCTTCAGGCCTCCGTGCCTTGGCTTAGGCAGGTTGCATTAAGGACACAAATGGACTCAAATTTCCGCAAGACCAATGCCATTGCCTGTGCCCTCTTCCCAGTGCTGACTCACAATTAAAGTGTTTGAATAATTTAGACCCACTGTCATCTAAAAAATCCAGCTTACACTTGGATAAATGAGACTTACCCAGCAAAGTGTGATATGGGGAGAATCAGAATTTCGAATCATTTCCTTACCATAGTAGCTCTCAGAGTGTGGTCCCTGGACTAGCAGCACTGGCATTAACTGGAAACTTACAAGAAATAAAAATTCTCCAGTGTACATATTCCAAAACATATAGTATATACTAATTATATATGATTTTTGTCAATTTAAAAAAATAAAAAGATCACTCCTGTGATCTTTGGGAGGCCAAGGTGGGCGGATCACAAGGTCAGGAGTTCAAAAACAGCCTGACCAACATGGTGAAACCCATCTCTACTAAAAATACAAAAATTAGCTGAGCATGGTGGTGCACCTGTAATCCCATCTACTCAGGAGGCTGAGGCAGAAGAATCACTTGAACCCGGGAGGGAGATGTTGCAGTGAGCAGAGATCGCGCCACTGCTCTCCAGCCTGGGTGACAGAGTGAGACTCCATCTCAAAAAGATAAATAAAATAGAATAAAGAAATTTTTAAAAATCCACTCCAGACTTCCTGAATCAGAAACTCTGGGGTTACAGCCCAGCAATCTGCATTTTAAGTCTTCCAGGTGATTCTCACTTACCTTAAAGTTGGAGAACCACAGCAGCAGAGATGCAAGTCATGAAGGATCCCACTCTTTGGCTATTTATAGAATGATATGCATGGTGGAGCAGAACCTGGCTATTTCCAAAGGTTATAAAGCAATTACGCTTCTATACTTTCAGTTGAGAATTTACAGCTTCTTGGCTTACCTAACTGATTTCAAGAACCATGGTTAAAATCCCGGAGAACATCTACCCCTACTTGTGAGGCTGATTGCTGCTGTGATGTTTGTGCGGCTTGCATCCCTTAATCTTTTTGTTGTTGTGGTGGTGGTGGTGGTTTTTTGAGATGGAGTCTTGCTGTTACCCAGGCTGGAGTGTAGTGGTACGATCTTAGCTCACTGCAAACTCCACTGCTCAGGTTCAAGCAATTCTCCTGTCTCAGCCTCCTGAGTTGCTGGGACTACAGGTGCACGCCACCATGCCCGGCTAATTTTTGTATTTTAGTAGAGATGGGGTTTCACCTTGTTGATCAGGCTGGTGTGGAACTCCTGACCTCAGGTGATCCACCCACCTCGGCCTCCCAAAGTGCTGGGATTACAGGCATGAGCCACCACACCCGGCCGCATCCCTTAATCTTAAATTTTCCAGGGATGCATTATAACTGAGTCTAGTACATTACGTTCCATACAGGATGAATGTTTTCCTAGAGGTGAGGAGTATACGGGAGGTGCTCCTTGTGTGTTGATAATAAGGAACCATGTTTTGGTTGTGGACATACCCAAAGGCCCACAAAGAGGAAAGTGGTTGTCCCTCAACAAACAACCACATCCAAGCATCACAAATCAGCACTGGATTCAGGGCAAAGACAGGTAGAGAACCACAATATGGTAGCATTATTCTCTCCTGTCACTCAAACTTCTTCACTTAGAAAATGTAAACTTTCTTCAGAATTAAAGAGGAGGAGGACCCATGGCTTCCACTTAAAATGGCCTCTCAATTCAAGGCTTTTACAGCTATTAAGCTAATGTTAGTGCAGTGCTTCTGACTTACAAATGCAAAGAGCTAAATAACTGCATGTGTAATATGATTAAAAGCAACAGGAAGCAAAATGTCAGGGTAGAAAAAAACACAAATCCTATATCTCATTGTTCTTCTGACATGCTCGCTCTGTTCCACAGGTGTCATTAATCCCAGGGAGCTGACCTATAATTTCTTTAATCATAACCACCGAGTATTATATTAAATAGCTGTGAGGGTAGGATTTTCTTTTCTCCTAATGTGTAGTGAGAAGGATTTCTGCAATCTGGACGTTATGCCTAGACTGTGGTGGCAGTTGTGTGAGAACTTGAAGATAAAATGTATTGAGAATGTTGAAGTGAATGGATGGAAAGAACCTGAGTCCCTAATACTGTCACTGAGTCACTGGATCAAACATGGAACTACCGACCTCCAACACACTGACACGTAAAATAATTAAATATCTGTATTGATTAAGTATTGCTGTTTGCAGCCCAAGTCATTCCAAATTGAGATATAACCATAGGTCAAAAATTTTGTTTTAGTTTTTGGTTTAGAAAATACCTATGTATTTTGGTTAATCAGTAAGCCATCACAATGTTTTTTGGAAGAGATTTCTTGCATATTCCTTATTCTCCATTCATGCTGTCACCTTATGTGATCTGTGGATTCTGTTTGTGCCTAAGAATCTTTTTATAAGGAAGCTTGATATTAATTTTTGTTTTAGAGGCATTATAGACAACAAGTGAGGAAATTATAAAATAATATTTATTGATCAATTTGTATATATCAGGAGCTTTCATTCTTAACATCCTCATAAATAATAATAATGTTGTTATTGTAATAATTATTATTCGAGATGAGGAAACTGAAGCCCAAAATATTATGTAACAATATGTCCAAAGTCTCTTTAATAAGAGTCAGGGTCAGAATAGTCCTATAATCTTTCTTTTTTTTGTTTTTTTTTGAGACAGAGTCGCTATGTTGCCTAGTCTGGAGTACGGTGATGCTATCTTGGCTCACTGCAACCTCCATCTCCTGGATTCAAGTGAGTATCCTGCCTCAGCCTCCCGAGTAGCTGGGATTACAGGTACCTGCCACTGTGCCTGGCTAATTTTTGTATTTTTAGTAAAGACAGGGGTTCACCATGTTGGCCAGGCTGCTCTTGAACTCCCTACCTCAAGTGATCCACCCACCTCAGCCTCCCAAAGTGTTGGGATTACAGGTATGAGCCACTGCACCCAGCCAAGTCCCATAATCATAAGGCAATGACTCCACTCTTTCCTCCTTACACAAACCCTCCCTCTCCCACATTCTTATAGAACTTGGCTTGCTCCATTCATGAAATTCTTTACATATTGTCTCTCAATATAAATATTTGTATAGATGAAAAGAATGCACATAATCATTGCCAATATAATGAATATGCAGTCCAAAGCTTATTTACATACTTTTATTTATTTGCATACCTTTTTTTTTTTTTTTCAGTTTGAGCCCTTGAGAACAGGGACTGTGGACCTGAGAAATTATGTCTGCACATTGAGGTTCCAGCAACCTGAGTGCCTGGTGCTTGTTGAGAAACTTACATTCCTGTTAGGAAAAGTATGTTTATAACCATTCCTCTGAGTTAGAGTTTTTATGACAAAAATGATATTACAGTAAAGCTTGAAGGGACCTTAGAAAATGTGATATAAAACCTCAGTGGATGACAAAGGTAAAGAGTTAGGGATAAAATATTTTGCAAAATTGAGTTATTGTTTTCACCATTAAAAGTGATAGGGTATAGAACAATATGTTTTTGAATAAGACTGTGAGTAGGAATTTGCCATGTTGTAGGTTCTATAAAACTCTTGGTACCCTAAGGACATCTCACAGGTGATAATGGTTATTATCACCCATAAAAATACCAGTGATGAGATCATCAGAATACTGTTCAATCTAAATCTTAGTAAAATAAAAAGTATTAGCTAATATAAAAGCAAAGTACATGAAAGTTAACTTAATTATATTCATCTGCCAGAAGCTTTAATACACATATACATATACTACTTATAATGACAACTGGGCTTAAGTAGGGTAAAGACTCAAAATATTTTTCATCTCAGTCCTTTGAAAAGCACTGATTTTATTTTAGATAAATGAACATACGAAAGGAGTAAAAAACACTCTCAACTTGAATACTCTGGTACTTAAAAAAAAAATCTAGTCCTTATTCTAACTGCCTAAAAATAAAAATGATTTAGGAGTAAGAAAGTTTGAAATAATCTTTAAGTCAAGTAGTATATAAAATAAATTATAGGGAGTAACATGTTCTATGCTATTTGGAGAAAACTCTCTAAAATACGTCAAAATAATAGCAATAAAAAGACTATAAACGTCATCCTCATGACCAGTCAGGAAATGAAAGATCTTTGTACAGGCTATGCTTTGAAAAAGTTAAAAGTGCTCATGAGTTTAAAACATTCTGATCATTATTGCTTCCTAGAAAGGATAAGGGGGAAAGGTATATACAACATGAAAGTGGTTGTTTTAGAACCTTCTTTCCATTTCTTTGTACATAAGAATTTTGTGAGGAAAATAAAAGTCATGTGGGGTTTGTTCTTATGTTTAGGTGCAAGCAAGTTCTGTGCAAAAATGATAGCGTTGGTCACACATCCTTCCTCCTTTATCATATTTTCTCCACTTATACTTCCCTTTTGTGTTGTACCCTCTGCCTCTACATGGTGCGAAAGCTTCTCCTTGTACGTCCCACCTGTACCTGTCTCCTAAGAACACCTCTATGTCTTTGCCGTCTCTATTCCTGTCTTTTCCTACCGGCATTGACCTACCCTGAACTCCGTTCTCCTAGTCTTGCTAAGTAACTTACCAATTGGATAAATCATATAAGCCAAAAATGTCTCTCACTGATGATAGCAAAATGTGTTATCCAACCTAGAAGACATTTCATTTTAATGGCTTATGCCAAAAAGAAAATGGCAAAAAGGAAATAATAAGGTCAATAAAGGAAAACTTTGCAGCTTTGTTTGAAATTTTTTTCAGTTAAACTTTCTTACTTAGATTCCTGAACTCTTCCTAATTCAACCAAGTCTTGACTTTTAGTCTCATAACTAGTTCCATGTTAAAACACTAGGTGTTAGAGTCTGAGATCTCCTTACCTGAGGAGATGCTTTCATATGCACGTGTGTGCACGCACACACACACACACACACACGTTAAAATTTAATAAACTGAGTCTTTAGGCTGAAGTAGACATTTTCTGTGATTGTATTTTTTATTTCTGCATAGCAAATTACCACAAACATAGCAACTTTAACCAACATCCATTTATGAGCTCAGAGTTCTATAGGTCAGAAGTCTGGGTAGGCCCAACTGAATTCTCTGCATAGAGTTTCCTAAAGCTAAAATCAAGGTGTCAGTCAAACTAGGCTCTTCTTTGGAGCCTCTGGAAAAGAACTGCTTCCAAACTCATCCGTGTTGTTGGCATAATTCCCTTCTTTGCGGTTATAGGACAGAGATCTCTGTTTCTCTGGCAGCTGTCACTTAGGGAACCACTCTCAGCCTCTAGAGGCCACCCTCAGTCCTTCTCCTGGGGCTGTCTCCATCTCAACAACAGAGAGCTTCCTGCACATTCCTATCCTCTCATGCCTTAATCTCTGACTTCCTTTCCTGCTACTAGCCAGAGAAAACTCCCTTCTTTTAAAGGGCTCATGTGTTTAGGTTATGTCCATCTGGAAAGCTTTCCTGTCTTCAGGTCAACTAATTACTAACCTCAGTTACTCTGGAAAATCTTTTTTTTGCCATGTAAGGTAACATAATTTCAGGATTACACCAGGGGGCAACGTTCATTGGGACCATCTTAGAATTGTATCACAGTGATCTTACAGAAATTTGCTTATAACGCTTTTATGGTCATCTTCATTTTTGCCTTTGATTGTAGGTGATTTATGGATAAGTCTTAGCTATCTCTACTAGAATGATAACACCTTAAGAGCAGAGAAGATGTTTTCATTCTCCAAAAATTACTTTGGGACAGCGCTGAGACACACAAAAGAGGGTGCTGAATTTCTTATGTCAAATCAGGCAGTAAAGATATAAGTTGCAATATAGACAGGGAATTTAGATTTTGTCTGTGGAAATCAAATAATACAAAGTTGAAAATGTAGGTAAAGATGAAACTTGAAAGAGACACATGATAAATTGAGTTGTGAAACTAAATTGTATCCTAACTGAGAGCTACAAGCTTGGAGTCTGCCAGGAATCAAGCAACTAAAACCAGATTATAGGAAGAGACTTGGAAGATGTTATTTGGTGGCTTAGGTAGTACCATTCTTTAAGTAACATCTAGGTAGTGTCCCCAGACCACTGTCCTTACCCCAACCTGAGTAGGTAGCCATCTGATGATCTCAAGTTTTACACAAGGAAACCACAGCAGGTTGTTAGTTGGGTAACTAAGTGTCCAACTCCAAGAAGTATAGATTTCAGTGGAATTTATCTTTTTGTGTGTAAGCTATTTTATAGTCATTGTGTTGCTTCATATATGCTTTAAGATATTTCAAATGGATAAGAGAATCTGCTTTATTAAATTTGTCTAATTTATTAAATTTATAAAATTTTCATAAAGATTGCAAGTATCTTGCATGTTAGATCTGTAAGTTTGCTTAACAGGTGTTTGAATTATTTGAGAGAATTGGTTTTCAAATTGGTAATAATTGTTTGAAATCTCTAAAAATATCTAGTTAATAAAGTTTCTAAATACTGTTAGTAGTTGAGAGATCTGATCCATAAAATTTATAAATTAATTGAGCATTAATTAAATAACGAAGTTAAGTGTTTAAAATTATTATTAGATTTGCAAATACAGCAACAAGATTTATGAGTTAAAAGTAAAGGCTTATAAAACTAAGTTATAAAATTTATACCTTTTATCAGTTCAATATTAACACAATCATAAGAAACTATCAACATTAACTTCTGTGCAAGAAAAAAATCGTCACCTTTTGGGAACTAAAAACCCAATTACCATTATTAAACACTGAAAAGCAATATAACTGAAATGGAGATGAATCATCGTAGCTATCATTTATTAGGTCCAACCACATAACATTTCCGTGATAGGCTCTGCATTTGTGAGTTTATTGATTTGTCTGTTTTTGAAGGTCAGAGATAATATAAAGCATCTTGCTTATTGAGTATATGTTAAACTGAACTGACAATCTTTTTAAATTTAAAAATATTACTTCACATACCAACCACAGTTCCTTTGCTCATAAGTAACAGAAAATTGGTCTGTTTAAATAATAATAACAGAACACTAATAATATAAAGATTTTGTGGTTCGAGTAATTTAAGAAATCCAGAAATAGAAAATATACCACTTGGATCTCCCTTCAAAAAAGAACTATCCATGAGTGCAGAATGCAGGTAGCTGCCAGCTGCCAGCCAGTGGGCATTAGGGGCCCTCTACAGAGTTGAACTGGACCAGTGTTGAGCTTTCTCGACAGCCCTGGCCAATAAGTACAGCAGGAGTACCAGTGTCTGGGCATTTCGCCCAATGTGAGACTCTTCCGACAAGCAGTCTTTGCTCTAGAGCTCCCTTTGGTGCTGGCAGAAACCTTATAAAATCTGCATCACAGTTTGAGGTCCTCCCACCACCCGCCAACCCAATCCTGTGGCCTCTCCCTTTGTTTTTTGTTTGTTTGTTGTTTATTTTCTTCTTCCCCAAGACAAAGTCTTGCTCTGTTGCCCAGGATGGAGTGCAGTGGTGCCATCTCAGTTCACTGCAACCTCTGCCTCCCAGATTCAAGCAATTCTCCTGACTCAGCCTCCCAAGTAGCTGGAACTACAGGTGGGTGCCAGCACACCCTGCTAATTTTTGTATTTTTAGTAGAGACAGTGTTTCACCTTTTTGGCCAGGCTGGTCTCGAACTTCTGTCCTCATGATCCACCTGCCTCAGCCTCTCTAAGTGCTGGGATTACAGGCCTGAGCCATCACCACAGGCCCCTCTCCCTTTGTTTTCATGGGTGTCAGGTCTGCATCAAGGTCTTAAGGGTTTTGCTGCCCATATATTTCCTATGCCTTTATCTTTCACAAACACTACCTCAGTAAAGCTTGGACACTTGTAATTCCATCTCCATATCTGCTTACGAGATGACCTGAGAGAACATTTGGTCAAAGCTTACTCCAGCAGTTTAATGATGTCCCAGGACTGACTTCCTTTCTATGTCTGTACTCAGCCTTCCCCAGTGGCTGAAGAGCCCTAAAACTATTTTGATAGCTTCACACTACCAACATAGTTACCAGACCAACTGGGGTTGTTGCTTCGTCATTCATAACCAGTGGATGAAGAGAGCATCTTTTTGTAGCATCCATGAAAGATGGAATCATTTTATTCTCCCCCATCAAATATCTTTCTCTCTTTTTGACAAAGTTTGGATCATAATGCCATCCCAACCACCGTAACTAGGGCCCATCCCTGAAGCTGCTGTGAGATTAGTCCCAACCAATCTGCATGTCCCCATCAGAAAGGGAACAGAGAGAATGAATGCTGGGGAGGCAATCACTAAATTTCCATGATTAAAAAGATAAGCATCCTCAAACAATATCATACCACAGAATTAGTCCCATGAAGACACCACTGCTACTAACAATGCGAATAGAAATTGGAGCATAAACTGCTACAAATACAGGCAGTAGTCCAAAAACCACTGGAACTGCACTACGGCAGTTTCCAGAAGCTGGATGTCCTGTTGCCTCTGTTTCCAGGCTTGCCAGAGTAGACTCTGTAGAGTGCTTCCTTCTTCAAATCACTGGATTTCAAACAGGAGCTGGTTCATCCTGCAGGCAGAGCCTACAGCTTGAGCCAATGTACTGGTTGCCGGTGAAGGAGAGTAGAAATTCTATTTCAGCCCAGCATTGGAGAATGCCACCTGTGGCATCACAGGCAGAAGATTCCAGATTCTGGATTCTTTTGCAATTGGTTTGATTCTACCAGAGTCTCCTGTGTGTGATCCTCAGAAAGACATTATAAGGGGTTTCCTCACAACTTAAATTATTTGATTAAAGAATGCACTAGTGCCAAAATGTTTGGGGAAGAACAAGCATCAGTCACAACCCTCAATAATCACTTTCAGTTTTAACTTATTTGGGGAAGCTGGTTACCATACTTAAAACATTTGTATTCCATTTTGTTTTGTTAGTAAGACAAAAATGTATTGCCTTTATTAATGCCAAACCCATAGACTTTATACAGAATAGTTGCCACTATTACCTCACTGTTCCTATAAACATTCATCCTGGAAAGATTAAATTCAGCCCAGCAAATGTTTATTCAGCTCATAATAAATGCAAGACCTTGCGCTAGGCACTGGGAGATGACAAATTTGTCTTAAATTGTCACCGTGGTGACTACTTAGTCTTTATTTTAATTCCTTCATCATGGAAAAATTGGGTATTAACTATTCATGATCTACTTTTATATTTCACTGTCAATTTTCCATTATTTCCAATTGTACAGAAGAGCTCCAAAATCGTCACAATACATTTTTGGAGGCTAATCTGACTATAATTTCTCTTTTGTTCATATCACAAATATCATTTTGGAATCCAAGGCAATATATTATTTGAATAGAAAACGCAGCTGTTGAAGATGTAAATTATTCATATACTCGTTATTACTATTATTTTTTTGACAAAGGAATGGTAGAAATTTACGAACGTTTGTGTTTTAAGGGGATATACTGTTTATGCTTGCATTTGGTGCTAACGTATTTAGTAAGTGTCCACAGTGGAGGGGCCTTATTAGAAAACATTGACAAGAGCTCTATTTTAATGCTACAGCTTGGCACCATCCTATACTATTTCAACTGGATAAAAACGTGAAGGTCAGCATGCATCTTTGAATTGAGCTTTGAGTTGACTTTCATCTCCATATGTTTGTCACTTTGTAATCCACATCAATTTTTCCATATTGATTCTATAGAGCCTTTTTATGTTATACTCGAATCTTTTTAATTTCTCCATCTGAAACCAAGTCTACCACATTTGATCACGGGGTGATGAGGTTATACTTTTTACTTTTATTTTCATGGTGGTTAGCCATTAGCTGGGTAAAGTTAGTAGTAGCGGCAGAAAAAGTAACAGTTAAGGGCTCATGCTCTACAGCAAAACAGCCTGGGTTTATCGGAACTAGCCATGTAATTGTAGGCATACCTGAACTCTGTAAGTCTTAGCTTTGAATCCTAAAAAGAACCTAACAATAGTAGGTTTTCCACAGGTGACTGCTGGTGAGAATTAAGTAACATAATATATTTAAAACTCTTTGTCTGGGTGTGGTGGCTCATGCCTATAATCCCAGCACTTTGGGAGACCAAGGCAGGAACATCGCTTGAGTCCAGGAGTTCAAGACCAGCCTAGGTAACATAGCAAAACCGCATCTTGATTTAAAGATAGACAGATAAATAGTTGGTTGATGGGTAGATAGATGATAGATAGATGGATAGATGATAGAGATGACCGATAGATAGATAGATAGATAGATAGATGATAGATAGATTTCAAGCTGTTTGTCACACAGCCTGACAATTCATTTCTCTTGGGTAAATACCCATTTCTCTTTGAGTAAATACTTAGGCAATGGGTAAATATTTACTCACTTCTCTTGGGTAAATATTTAGGAGTATTTACTCATTTCTCTTGGAAGTATTTACCCAAGAGAAATGAAGACATATGCCACCCAAAAACCTATACACAATTTCTTAGCATTTTTATTCATTATTGCCAAGAACCAGAAATAATCCAAATATCCATCAACTGTTAAGTGACCAAGCAAAATGTGACATATCTATAGTATGAATACTATTCAGCAATAAAAAGGAACAAAACCAATACACACAACAACATGAATGAACTTCAGAAGCCTTATGCTCAGTGAAAGAATGTAAAAAAGGCTGAAAAGTTTACATACTTCGGGATTCTACTTACATGGCATTCTGGAAAAAGTAAAACTGGAAGGACCAGAAACAGTTCAGTGACTGCCAGAATTTAGAGGTAGGAGACTGACCACAAAGGGTACAAGTAAACTTTTCAGAGTCATAAAAATATTCTGTATTTTGATTGAGTACCAGTTACTTAATGGTGTATATTCATCAAAACTCATAGAACTGTACATTTAAAAGGGTGCATTTTACTCCATGTAAATTATACCTTAATAATCTTTCATTATAAAAAATCACTAATAATATTGTTATATATTGATTAAACTTAAAAAAAAAAAAAAACTCATGAGCACTGTGCCTAGCACTCAGTGAGTATTAATGTTAGTTGGTGGTGGTGTTGTTACCATTGACTAAGGTGACAAAAGTATAGGAAAACAAAAATAAATTAGAAACAGTTTTATTTATTATAGAGCAAAGATTAGGATCTAGTCAATGTAAGAGTCCAGAACTTTTGTTGATTGCACAGATTCAATATTTTAACTTAATAAGGTAAAAGATCTTATATAGATTATTGCTAAACAGTAATAATCATTACAAATAGCAATTCTGTTCATCAAGTGTGAGTTGAATAATTAGGCTTGCATCTAATGCCAACTCGGACGCCAGAATGACAAAGCCTTTCAGGAGTTATCAGAGTCCTTTTCCATTTGTCAGATATGTACACCTAGAAACTCAATTTTTATCAGTGCACTGTGAGATGACAAGGTTATAGGAGACTGATTTACATTAACAAATCTTGGAAGGCACTGATGTATAAACCTGATGTACAATGTATCACTCAACAGAATGATGACTGCCGCTTGGGTCACCACAGTCCTGTGCGCTGATGTGATCATCACATTTTCTCCTTACGGGCAGGTCTAAAGGGGAGTCGAGCACTAATCAGCTTCCTCAGTGGGCAGGGAGTCAGAACAAGGGAGAGAAGTTAATCTTCTAGGAAACACAACCCAGGTCATAGTAAAGGTTCTATAAATCATTTCTGTTCCCATAATTCACCAGATTCAATGTCTTTGTTTATTAAACAATGTGGGATAAAAACCAATATAATCTTGTTGGCAACTCTCTTTTCTGTAGACTCCATGTTCCTCACTCTTTAGTCTTTCTTCAGATCTGGTACGTTATCACTGAGAGAATCAGCTTTCGTGATGATAGTCACATCCATTCCTTCCTCCCTGAGATTTTGCCTTTATTGAATTTGGTGTGCCCAAGTCCCCTCCGCCCAACACTTATAGATATTATCTGATGTTACTTCTACAGATAATCTCATCCTTTCATGGATTGCTTTTGCTAGTTTAACAATCAAAGAGTGTTTTGGTTACTTATTGGCCCATAACAAACCACTCCCAAACTTGGTGGTGGAAAATACCAACAATCATTTTATTATTAACTCTCACAAGTTTGGGAAGTTGCCTGTACTCAGTTAGGCAGAGTGTCTCATGCACTTGTTGTCAGACAATGGCTGACACGGGAACATTCTGAATGCTTGCTGCTCACACGGCTGTCACGTGGACTGGGACCACTCAAACAGCTAGGGTCTGGAACTTCTAGGGACCCTAGGAATGCTTCTTTGTCTCTGTGTGGTCTCTTTAGCATAGCCACATGAGGGTAGCTGAACATCTTACAGATGGCCCAGGGCTCCAAAGGCTTGTGTCCTAAGTGAGAGCAAGCTGGGCTGAAGTTGTGTTACCATTCATTCTCCAGCCTCTGAAGTCTCAAAGCATCACTGCCACCATACTCTATCAGTAAAGACACACACAAAGGCCCACCTACGTTCAAAAAGAGGGAGTGTAGACTCTGCTTCTTGATGCGGATGTGGCTAGGTTCTGGAGGAGAATCTGGGACTGGAAATATTATTGCAGACAGTTCTGGAAAACACAATCTGCCATGAAAGGCATCTCAACTTTTAGTTATTAGAGGACGGAGGGCATTTTATTACATATAAGTCAGATGCTTATTTTCAGGAGCACGAATACTAAAACTATGGCCCCTGTTCCACAGCCACCAGACAGCCTGGTGAGGTAGAGAGTGAAAGTTACAGGAATGGCAAATGAATAAATGAGGACAACAAGATGATTTAAAAAGGCATAAATTTCCCACAAAATATAATATGATGATAGTTTGGGATCTCTGACTCTGACCTGAATAGACAATTGCTTTTCAAAATGATATCTGTGATTTAGAAAGAGGAATACACTATGGATATTCCTTTTAAACAACTATTTGAGTAAAAGTGATATTTCCGATGTGTGTCA
This sequence comes from Cheracebus regulus, assembly GCA_963574635.1. Classification (NCBI taxonomy): domain Eukaryota; kingdom Metazoa; phylum Chordata; class Mammalia; order Primates; family Pitheciidae; genus Cheracebus; species Cheracebus regulus. Next base: position 32,390 of record CAUYQU010073358.1, read on the forward strand.
GAAAGTGAATACTCATATGTTTCTTCATGGTTAGAGCTTTCTGAGCAAATTTTACTGGGAACTGGTAGAAAGACAGGCTTTGGAAGTGAAATGAAGGCTGACGAGATGGTACAAGATTTTCCTTCTAGAAGGTTTGTGTTTTCACTTCAAGTAAGGGACGATACCCAAAGCCTTGGAGACATTCCAGAGGTTGTAAACTCAGAGATGGTTGTGTCTTCCTTTCCCCTGGAGACATTTATTTATATTTCAAGGAGTAGCAACCCAGAATCCTTTTTTTCTCAAGGAGAATTTGTTTCCATTAGGAAGATTAAGTTTGCTTCTCATCCTCAGAAGGGGAAATTTTCTAAAAACTTCCAGGTTCATATTTTTGGGGCTTCCTCACAACAGTACCAACCCCATTACATGTAGAATGATCTCCAGCTCTGGTCACATGACTCCAGGGAGAAGAATTGGGAAAAGAGAGAGCTGAGGAGCTTGTTACTGTGAGTAACTAACAATATATCAGTCCCAGAAATCTCATGCCTATATAAATACAGAAATTTAAAAATGTATCAATATGAAAACAGTGCAAAATATATGCAAATATGTTGATTTAAGTATATTATTTTGAATTCTTTTTTTCCTGCTGATAAATTTAGTATTGCATTAGTTTTCCTCAGAGAGGGAGTTAGAATTCATTGAAGTTTCTCTATGTGAACAATTAAGTGACTTGTAGTATATTCACAGTTTTGCAGCCCTCACCAGAGTCAATTTCAGAACATTTATATTCCCCCCAAAATAAACCGTGTACCCATTAGCAGTCACTCTTCATTTCTCCCCACCCCAGCTCCCAGCCCCAGGCAACCACTAACCTACTTTCTGTCTCTCTAGCTTCTTCTATTCTAGACATTTTCATGTAAACTGCATCATACAATATGTGATTTTTTTGTGACTGGCTTCTTTCACTCAGCATAATGTTTTCAAGGTTTCTTCATATTGTAGCAGGTATCAGTACTTTATTCCTTTTTATTTGTAAGCAATATTCCATTGCACAGATACACTGCTTTCCTGTGTCCATGCATCAGTCAACGGACCTTTGGATTGTTTTCACCTTTTATTATTGTGAATAACGTTGTTACATTATTCATGCATGTACAAGCTTTTGTGTGGACATATGTGTTCATTTCTCTTGGGCATATACCTAGGAGAGGAATTGCTGGATCAAGTGGTAACTCTATATTTAACATTTTCAGAAACTGCCAGAGAGTCTTCCAAAGTGGCTATAATATTTACACTCCCATCGGCAGTGTTTAAGTATTTCAGCTTCTATATATCCTGACCAACACTTACTATATGTCTCTTTTATAGCCATCTTAAGGGTTCGAAGTGGTAATCACGTATTTTCTTAGTTTGAATCGTTCATATAATACCTTACTTTTATTTGTATGCATTTTGCAACTTTTGTACAAAGTACATTCACATAAACTCTTTCTTTCAATTGGTGTGTGAGACATATTTTCTCTAAGAGTCAAAAGGGTTGAATGCATTGCCCAAAGTTATATAACTAATAAATGGCTAGCCAGAACATTCTTCAGCCTAAGTCTTCTAATTCAAACCCGCAGACATTTTTCCTTTTCTGCCCAAATAGTCTGATCACTGTGATCATTTCTTTGGTCTTTGAGATGTGAGAAAGAAGAAAAAAAGTGACCAGTAATAATGATGACTATTCTCTGCCTTCATGTTTTGCCATTTGAGAATCAGCCACACATTTTCAACATCTCCTTCCATTCTACCCAATATCAGAAGGAACTTGATGAGGAAGTTGCCTGTCATTACATGGAATAATCACCTTTTCTTCCCATCTTCATTGCCCCAGTTAAAGGGAAGGTTGCTGTCAGTTTCTGAATACTCATGGAAGCAAATGCTTATGTTATGTCATATCATTATATCTGACCCAGTTTCTAAGGATCCAGCTGCTGGTATAAATCCAAGATTGGATTTTGCTTCATACACTACCTGGCTTAAATTCTCACCCAGCTTTCTTAGGGATTCAACTTTATTAAATTCTCCTCTTCCTCATTCTGCGAAAATGTTCTCATGAAAAACAACAACCTCCTCATCTCCAGCTATCTTTGGGAATTTTTAGAGGTCTGAGCTAGCAGGGCATCTTCCAGCCACTGCTTAGACTATCTCCAGGCTCTGCTGTTCCTGGTGACTCCATCTCCGGCACCTCCTTGCATCAGTTCACAACTGCTCCAATCCCACCTTCTGTTTCTGGAGCTGCTTCTTCCGTCTGCTATTCCCATTGAGGAAGGTACTCAAAGGCTTCAAAGGAACTCCTCCTATTCAACCCAGAAGGTTCGCATATGGTCCCAAAGTGCATGCTTCTCAGGGTTCCACATCCTCCATGTTGCTGCCACTAGGGAGGTTTAAGGCAAGGTATTCTAGAGATGAAGCAGGAAGCTACTCACTATAGTTCCAACCATGACACCAGTGCACCTCCTGAAAGGAATCAGATATGTGCTTTCTCAAAGGACACCACTTTGGCATCAGGATTATTTTGAGCTGAAGACAACTGAGAATCAACAGATACTCGCCAAGTTCTCTGCCCTTCCCTTATGTGACTAAGAGCAGGACATAAATTTCCCATTGAGGAAGGTACTTCAACCCTGCACCCACCACCCTGTACCAGGAAGAGAAAAGAGAATCTTGTTATCAAAAATGGGGAGTCAATACCAAGATAAGTTTGCATAAACAGACCTGACTAAAATAGCTCTTATGTTCTGTCAGTTCCCCCATAGATTTCCTAGTCACTTCCTCACAGTTTGTCACCCCTTGAAGCCCAAACCTGCTCTCTTTTGTCAAGAAAGGAATACAAGCTCCCTGGTCAAACCACTTCTCTGAGCTTTATTTATTTTCTTTATCTCCTATACACATAAAGTATTAATACAACATGTGTGCTCTTTCTCCTATTAGCATGTCTTTTGGTAGTTTAGTATTTAGGTGTCCTGTTTCCGAACCTAAAAGAATAGAGAAAAGCTTTTCCTTCCTGATGCTGCACTAATGGCAACCTCATGTCCAGAAAGGGAAAATCACCTTTAAATTTATCCATATCTGGGTACTTTCCCTTGGGACTAAAAGATAGTCTTTAGTATCTCCTCTTTACCTGGAAGTCTTAATCCAAGGGGCCATGATTATAGGTCCTGAAGTCATTTTCACTGGCCTAACATGGGGGTAGAAAAGCCTTTCTTCCCAGAGAAGACAGGCACGGACCCAATAGGGATCAGGGTTTCATGATCAGGGTTTCAAATAGGTTTCATGTCAGTATAGTATGACATTAAATGTTTGATGGAGTCAGAAATTTTGTATTTGTCTCTTCCACAGTGCCTTTTTAATAAGTGTCAGTTGAATTGAATTCTATTAATCCACAAAGATCCAATTTAAAGACAATGAAACTCTCTGGCCTGCTTGATTGAGTCTGCATCTCACCATTCACAGGAACTACTTGTGCTAGAGACCACAATGGAGTGTTTTACTATTGATGTTGGTAGGCAAAAGCACACCATTGCCCCATCCTTTTTTTTTTAGACAGTCTTACTCTGTCGCCCACGTTGGAGTGCAATGGTAAAATGGTACAATCTCAGCTCACTGCAACCTCTGCCTCCCGGGTCAAGCGATTCTCCTGCCTCAGGCTCCCGAGTAGCTGGGATTACAGGCGCCCATCACCACGCCCTGCTAATTTTTGTATTTTTAGTAGAGACGGGGTTTCACCATGTTGGTCAGGTTGGTCTCAAACTCCTGACCTCAAGTGATCCGCCTCCCTCAGCCTCCCGAAATGCTGGGAGCCTATGTTTTAAAGACATCTGAGGCAGAGGAGAAAGCCCAAAGATTTAAAACCTTTGTATGTTACCACTGCATTTCCTCTAACCTTTGAAAGTAAGCCATGAGCTTTTGTCAGTGCCACCTTCACTAGGTTTTCAGGCCAGGCTGTGGATCTGAGCTACAGACACAGTGAAGTGAGGCAGGACTAACAAGTTTTTCTCATTGCTGTTATAGTAGTAGCAACACAATTACAGTCATGCACGAAATAAACATGTATTGGTCAACAATGGACCACATATACAATGATGGTCCTATACGTTCATAATGGAGCTGGAGATTTTCTGTCACCTGGTGATGTTGCAGCCATTGTAATATCATAGTGCAACACATTACTCGTGTGTTTGTGGTAATGCTGGTGTTTACAACAAACCTACTGTGCTAATAGCACACATACAATTATATACAGTATGTAATACTTGATAATAAACAGCTATGCTACTGGTTTATGTATTTACTGCACTAAACTTTTTATTGTTATTAAGTGTACTTTTGCTTTTCGTTGTTGTTTTTTATAGATGGGGTCTCACTATGTTGCCTGGAGGCACAGACCCAGTAGGGATCAGGATGCCTATTTCATGGCATCAGCGGCTGGAGTGGAGTGGCTATTCACAGGTAAGATCATAGCCGACAACAGCCTTGAACTCCTAGGCTCAAGCAATCCTCCTGTCTTGGCTTCCTGAGTAGCTGAGACAGGCAGACACCACTGTGTCCAGCTACTTATGAAAAAAAGTTAACTGTAAGATAGTCTCAGGCATGACCTTCAGGAGCGTATTCCAGAAGAAGGCATTGTTATCATAGGAGATGGCAGCTCCATGTGTGTCACTGCCTCTGAAGACCTTCCAGTGGGACAAGACGTAGAGGAGGAAGACCAGGATATTGATAATCTTGTTCCTGTGTAGGCCTAGGCTAGTGTGTGTGTTTGTGTCTTAGTTTTTAACAAAAAAGCTTAAAAAGTAAAAAATTTAAAAATAGAAAAAAGCTTACATAATAAGGCTATAAAGAAAATACTTTTGTGCAGCTGTACAACATGTTTATGCTTTAAGCTGTATTATTATGGAAGAATCAAGAAGTTTAAAAAATTAAAATGTTTATAATGTTAAGATGTTACAGTAAGCTCATTTTATTATTGAAGAAATAATTTTTATTATAGATTCAGTGTAGCCTACATGTATAGTGCTTATAAAGTCTACAGCAGCATACAATCATGTCTTAGGTCTTCACATTCACTCATCAGTCATTCACGACTCATCCAGAGCAACTTCCAGTCCTGCAAATTCCATTTGTGGTAAGTGCCCTATAGAGGTGTACTACTTTTAATTTCTTTTGTTGTGTTTTTGTTTTTTTGAGAGGCAGTTTCGCTCTTGTCACCCAGCTGGAGAGCAATGGTGCAATCTCGACTCACTGCTACCTCCACCTCCTGGGTTCAGGAGATTCTCCTGCCTCAGGCTCCCCAGTAGCTGGGATTACAGGCACCCACCACCACACCTGTCTAATTTTTCTATTTTTAGTAGAGACGGGGTTTCACCATGTTGGCCAGGCTGGTCTCGAACTCCTGACCTCAGGTGATCTGTTCGCCTTGGCCTCCCAAAGTGCTGGGATTACAGGTGTGAGCCATCATGCCCAGCCCATTTAAAATCTTTATAGTATATTTTCATTGTACTTTTTCTATGTTTACAGACATAAATAATTACCATTGTGTTTTAGTTGCCTACAGTATTGAGCACAGCAACATGATATACAGGTTTGTAGCCTAGGACCAATAGGCTATACCATCTAGCTTGAAGCAACACATGATTGTACTTGATAAGTCCCAACACAGGGCCAGCACAGGAGGCTGCTCAATTGGTTCCCCTGATATGCATGAAAGAGGAGACCCTATGAATAAGTATAACGGCACTGAACTGAGAAAGTCCATCCTCTGTTGATTTTATCCTAAAATGTAAGCTGCCCTCCAGCCAATTACATAGACATTCAAGCAGGAAAGCCAGTTAAGTATCAATTCTCAGAGAACAGTGCTGGTTCCTGAATGGGTTACCTTATCTCTTAGCAGCACTCAGTTTTTTCCTCTTGACTCAATTCTCACCTGCTGAGATCTGATGATGCTCAGACCAGATAATGTAATGTGGCTGCCTAGATTAAAGTAGAATCCCATCCCAGAGGGGCATTCACACTGGTGAACTCACATAACAAATGGTAACTGCACTTTAATTGGTCTCCATTGTTTAAATTCACAATTACTTTTGATTAGGATATGTTTACAGCAAGACAAGAGACTAAGTAATCCCACAAAGGAAGATATATATTATTCATATTTGTCTGAAAAATTAAATATACTTTCAGAATTATTCACAACCTGATATTTCAGCAAAGCTAGTTGTTCCCAGAATGGTGTTCAGCAATTACAAAATAAAGACAGAAAAGGAAACAACCACATTATATATTATTTCAATGACTTGGGAATTTTCTCATATGTAACATTTATATGCATTTCCATTTAGCCCTAGTTTAAGTCACTCATTAACAAATATAAGAAGAAAATTCAAAAGCAGGAAGGAACAGAAAACTTTTTCTTTTCAAGGTAGCTATAGAGATTGTGTTCCCCTTAAGAGTCAAGCTTAGGGAGGAAATACTCTTAATTCCTTTGCTTATGCATTAATTTATTCAAAACACATCTGTTGAACTGTTAGGGATAAAAATTGGTGCAACCTACTTTGGAAAACTGGTGATTTCTATGAAAGCTGAAAATATGTGAAAACTGTTATTTATCAATTTTTGCCTTAGAAATGCAAATATATGTGCACCAACTCATTGTTAAGAAAAAGCTGATGGAAGGCCCTGAGGCTGAGTTGGCTCCAATGCCTTGGGTCTCTTACATAAGCAAGCAAAAGACCAACTCAGTGTAAACAGTAAAACTAAACTCAAGCTTAACTTATCAGAAACCACCAAATTAATCTCCAAGGACTTTCCACTTTAACCAGTCAAATGTATTTTCTTGGTCTTGTTTCCAAGAACACCTTATAAAAGTTTTCTCCTCATGTCCTGTCACTGGAGCCCAACTGCTTGTGTTCTGATGCTGCCCAACTCATGAATGGCTGTCTGCTCAAATAAACTCTTTAAAATTTTAATGTGTCTAAATTTATCTTTTAACAACATGTATAAGAATGTTTATAGCAACAATATTCATAATAGTCTCAAACTAAAAACTCAAACCCAAGAACAGCAAACTGGATAAATGATGTGTATTTATATAATAGAAAGTGATCAAGCTAGGAAAACAAACTACAACCATACATCCAAAAACACTTAGATGAATCTGACAAACATAATGGCTTATGAAACAAGGAAACACACGGCCAGGCTCAGTGGCTCATGCCTGCAATCCCAGCACTGTGGGAGACTGAGGCGGGTGGATCAAGAGGTCAGGAGTTTGAGACCAGCCTGGCCAACATGGTGAAAACCCATCTCTACTAAAAATACAAAAATTAGCCAGGCATAGTGGCATGTGCCTGTAACCCCAGCTACTCAGGAGGCTGAGGCAGGAGAATTGCTTAAACCTGGGAGGTGGAGGTTGCAGTGAGCCGAGATCCTGCCCCTGCACTCCAGTGTGGGTGACAGAGCAAGACTCTGTCTCATTAAAAAAAAAAAGAAACAAGGAAACACAAAAGCATGCAAATTATATTATTCCATTTATATAAAGCTCAAAAACAGGCAAAAATGAATGTACGGTATTAGGACTCACCATAGGTGTTAGCTTGGAGCAAGTGAGAGGCATTGAAAGAGAACACAAGGGGTGCTTCCAGGGCTCTGAAAATACTCTGTTCTTGATCTGGGTGCTGGTTACATAGGTGTGTTTACTATCAGAAATCAACCGAGCTGCACATGTATGACTTGTATAATTTTCTATGTTGGGTAATGTTAAAAGTTTACATTACATAGTAAACCAAACAATTTTTTTATGTGCTGGGTACTGAGTGACAAAAGGAAATATTGTATGAAGACAGAGCCCTGTAGTGGCTCATAGCCTTGAGGGGAGACTGGCATTCAAGGATGTGATTTTAAATAACACTGAATGACTGAGAGATAGTACGGAAGCTCCAGAGCAGAAGCCTTGAAGTGGGCAATAGGAGTAGGGAAAGAAATCAGGACAGATTCCTAAGGGAGGTGAAGTCCATCTGATGCTGAAATGACAACCAGGAACCAACCACATGGTCTAATAACACCAGTAAGGTAGCTCTCTAGGGGGAAATCCCTAGCAGCTCCTGAAAGCAGGGAATATAGAGGAGCCTGTTAGTTCTTCAAATGGGGGTTTTAAAGTCCTCCCAAGGTCTTTGACTGTATCTCAGTTAATAATAGATGAAATCTCGGAAGTTTTTGCCTGAGAATTAAGATCATCTGTATCAACACCATTGTAAACCTACATGAGATATGGCACCATTTTTAAATTTCTTCCTCTTTTCCCTACTAAGAGATTACATCTCTTTTAATCACTAATGACTCTACCATGTTTACACACCAATATGCACCTATGGACTTGAGTTTTGCAAGATTTCTTTAAAGCCAGTGAGCTTAAGCTCTTCTAAGGGAAAAAAGCATTCTTCATTATGAGCATCTCAAGAACTTACAGTAAATTGCTGTCCTTTTGCAGTTTGATTTATAATTGAATTAACCAACCTCTTGCATGGGTGACCTTAGCTTGTTCTCTGCAGCCTCTACCTGCTAGCTCAGTTTCGGAAGACTGTTTGATGAGCAGCTCCTCGTGAGGAACCAGGAAACATCCTACTCACAGTGTTTGTTAAGGGAGCTTGACCTGAGCCCAGAAATTAAGGTTTTAATATTCTTACCTTAAGAAAAAGGAGATACTTAAAAATAAAGTGCTCCTTTTAAATACTCAGATACTAAGGCTTCTATACTCCAACACAATAAGCTTTCTTTCTTGGGAGTTGTAGTCATGCCCATCCGTTCCTTTTTTCAGTAACTAAGCTAGAATATTTAACAAAATCCTTTAATTCTTGTTCACATGTACCTCCCCTCCCCCGTAAGTCTCGGGGCACCTACTCAAATTCAGTCCCAAAGATTGATCACTTGGGTATCCCAGTTCTTCAAAGTAATTGGGCAGATTTGGCTTCAATACAGCCCTGGGTCAAAGCTATATATCGAAAAAGAGCAAACTATATCACCAAGGAGGAGACAGGATTTGTGAAATCTCTTCTCTAGAAGAGAAGTCATAAACTGGAGTCTTGGAATAAGGCAGAGAGAGGAGTTGAGAGGTGGAAAAGCTGATCTGAGTCCATCAAAATCTTGTTCAATGTTGCTTAGGATGCAGAGGTAAGTGCAAGAGCCACAGTCCAAAAAAATCCAGAAGTGGAGAGCTGTGGTACTCAAGAAGATAAGCATCGTTAGGATCACAAACAGGAGAAGCTGGATAGACAGCATCTGCCGGGCTCAGCAAATCTGCTGTGAATACCATACCATTGCTGCCTTCCCAGGAGTCGACTATGCTGAGAGGCTTTGCCAGGCGCCATGACACGGTAGTCAGGGGCAGAGTAGCAAGCAGTACCTGGGAGTTCCAATTCCCTGCCTAGGGCTTTGCCTGGGCCGATGAGATTTCGGGAGTCACAGCCCCCACCAGCTTACCAAATATTCGAATGGAAAAACTGGTAAGGGGCTAGTTTTAGCAATATGATAGACTAAGTAATCTGAAAATCCTCCATCTACCAAGAAATGCCAAGTGAACATAAATTCACGTCCTTATACATTTTCGTATGAGAATAGGAGAAAGTAAAGAAAATTTCCAAAGGCCAAAAACAAAAAGGAAATGGGACACCAGAGTATAAAATGTATGAGATGATGATGTGGCAGCTGTGGAGACAGAATGGCACCTGATTCCATTACCTAGGGGCTTGGGTATTAACCCCATATAGGAACAGGAACTCAGACTTACATAATGAGGCAGGGAGGATTAAAACTGTGTCCATTCCTCTTCCACATGAATCCAGGATTCTTGAAATGGACCGTAAAAGTCTGGAGTCAAGACTGTGTTTCCTCTCTGGGATGTAAAGAGCTTAGAAGTTGTCACTATTGCCCTTACAACAAAATGAAGCTGGACAAACTGAAAATTAGTGACTTTTCTTAGACTTACTGTAGAGCTGAGTTTGCAGAGTAAACCATTGCCTTGAAATCTCAAGAGGCAGGTGCAACCAGAGAGTTTTAGCTGAGCTCCAATTACCTGAAATGGAGGCTGCCATTAGGAACACTTGGATGGTAATGTTAATGAATTGCTGGAAGCTGAGTGTGGAATAATCTGAGGGCCAGAATCTCCTGGAAGACACAGTCTTGGGGCCCAGGAGGCAGGGCATATTTTTCAGGGTCTTTACCTCCAGGTAAAGACTCTGGAGGTAAAGATTCTCATGGTGAAGAACTAAGAGAGATTCCCTGGTGACTCTAACTCTGGCTGGGAAGAGGGCAGCGGGTAGGCCAGGAGATCATTGTGAAATACACCCAGAGATCAGGGGAAAAGACCTTGCCAGAGCCTTATCCCAGCCTGAGAAACGACATTTCTCCAACTCTACATCCCTTTAATCTTCTTGCTTTCTGTAAAGGGGCTTGGGGCATGGGGTGGGAGAACAGAAGTCAGGGTTTGAGGAAGTCGATTGGGAACACCGTAGCTAGGAGAAAAGTCGGAGACTGGGGCTGGGGGCCAGGTGAGGGAAGCTATATGATCGGAGAAATAATTCTGAAGGTAAAAGACTTGAAATATAGACTCAATAATGCTCTGAGATTTCATTTAACTGGAAGATTACAGAACATTTTTCTTCCCATACATCTTAGGCCCCACATCATAGGGGCCCCAGAATAACACTGGATACAGCTTAAGGAGCTGCAAAACACAGACTGATGGTAATGAAAGCCCAAAGTCACAAGGAGGGAGACAAAACATTCCAGTTTAATTGATAGGAGATGAGAACTGGGCAATTGGAGTCTTAAATGTCTCCAAGTGATTCTAATATGAAGCAAAGTCTAGGAAAGAGTATGAGTTAAGGGCGGTGTCATTATAAACGTAGCTTCAATTCTACTTGAGAATTTCTGTTTCTTAAAATAAGTGTACTAGTCCATTTTCACACTGCTACAACTGAGACTGAGTAATTTATAAAGAAAGGAGGTTTAATTGACTCACAGTTCCATCTGGCTGGGGAGAGCTCAGGAAACTTACAATCACGGTGAAAGGCAAAGGGGAAGCAGGGAACATCTTACATAGTGGCAGGAAAAAGAAAGAGAGAACACTTAGGGGAAACTGCCACTTTAAAAACCATCAGATCTCATGAGAACTCCCTTACTATCATGAGAACAGTATGGGGGAAACCAGAGAAACTGCCCCCATGATCCGATCACCTCCCACCAGGTTCCTCCCTTGACATGTGGAAATTACAATTCAAGATGAGATTTGGGTGGGGACACAGAGCCAACCCATATTAGTAAGTATTGGATGAAATATCACAAATGGTTAAGACTTAAAGTTAGGTGACAGGTATATGGGTACTTGCAATATTATTTTCTATATTTTTCTGCTTCCTTGGATTTTCAGAAATGGGAAGGAGGGAAGGAAAAAAGGAAGGGAGAAAAACATTCTATTCCTACTGACTCATTCACTCATAACAATGCTGTATCTAGCTGTTCAGAACAGAAGACTACAGCATTTCTTTTATTAACCTGTTGCCTGTTTACCAAATTTGTTGCCACTTAACTGGAACACAAAAGTGACGGCAAGAAAAAACCTTGGAATGCTGCCCTTGTTAGCTAATCCTGGTCCTACACTAATGGAAAACACTAAGCTCAGAGTACATGGTACATGGTAGCAGCTGAATGTTTACACATTTTGTAACAGATAGGTAGAATTATTTCTGGATTCCTATTGTGACATTAATTATTCAACGTGAGTGTACTGTGTGCAACACAAAATAATTGGTTTTTGTCATTAAAAAATATATAACACATTGGCTGGGGATGGTGGCTCATTCTTTAATCCCAGTACTTGGGGAGGCTGAGATCTGAGGATTGCTTGAGCCCAGGAGTTTGGGATCAGCCTGGGCATCATTGTGAAAAGTTGTATCTACAAAAATTAGCCAGGTGTGGTGGCACGCACCTGTGGTCCCAGCTACTCAGGAGGCTGAGGTGGGAGAATCACCTGAGCCCAAGAGGCCAAGGCTACAGTGAACTGTGAATGTGCCACTGCACTCCAGCCTGGGTGACAGAGCAACACCCTGTCTCAAAATGCACACACACACATACACATACACACACACACACCCAAAAGAACAAAACAAACACATATAAAGCAAAAATATACTCTAACATTGTATCACAATCTCAACACTAACATTTATCAGTGGACACTTACAGATTTACTAAAAGACACCATCTTTTCTTGTTGTTGTTGCTGAGACAGCATCTCACTCCCTCACCCAGGCTGGAGTGCAATGGTGAAATCTAGCCTCTCAAGTAGCTGGGATTACAGGTGCATGCCACCACACCCAGCCATTTTTTTTTTTTTTTGTATTTTTAGTAGAGATGGGGTTTCGCCATGCTGGCCATCCTGGTCTTGAACTTCTGCCCTCAGGTGATCCACCTGCCTTGGCCTCCCAAAATGCTGGGATTAAAGGTGCGAGCCACCATGCTCCCTGGCCAAAAGACATCATCTTAATTAAATGAAACCCATCTCTTCCCAATAACAGATAGAAATCCATATAATTAAATAATAAAGTCAATGATTTGAGAGTCATAGCAGCCATTACTTGAGGGATGTCAAGATGGGAATGTTGATTTATATAGGAATATGGAAAGAAAGAATAAAATCAACTCTATAAACACAAATTTTCCTGGGAAAAACTGTCCTCTGGCAGAAAAATAAAATAAAATGCTTCCCATACTCATTTCTACCTGGAAGGATATCATCAATGCAGTTGGACTAAACAATACATCTCAACTCTGGCTGCAAGTTGAGATCCTCTAGGGGATTTTTTTAAATGTTAGGGCCCCCCACAAATTTACTGAATCAGAATATATGTGGATATAATCTGGCAGCAAGGGTTAAGAACTAAGGACTTAAGTGAACAGGAAATTTAGAATGATTGAATTTGGTGATTTTCAAAATAATTATTATTAAGTTGTTGGAGACTCTTCTTCAAACATAATTAGAGCAATCCAATTAAATATATAAAATTGGTGTTTTGCTAGCTTAATCAAGGTCGGGAGGGGAGTGTTAGGGTTGGTAAGAGAGTAAAACAGTCTGTTCCTGCTCACACATCCTACCTTCTTCCTGTTCTACAAACTGCTGAGTAGTTCTGAACTCCTTGGAGCCCACATTTAAAACTTCTCATCTGAAAGTTTCAAACATCTCATTTGACAGCTTAGATATCTATGAAAAAATACATATATATATATATATATATAATGTTGTCGCGCGCGCCTCGGCCGGCAAGGAGCACACAACAACAGGTACTTGTTCTGGCAACTTTATTGTGGGAAGCTCGGGTGTTGCGGGCGCCCCAGCGGTTCAGCTGTCTTCCGTCTTCTCCTCCTTCTTCCCCTTC